>CCAG010012394.1:0-48710 GCA_001077435.1 Glossina morsitans morsitans
TAATGTCCCTAGTCTCTTAATCCCCCAACTCCCCCCCCCCCCCCCCCCAATGTATAAGAAACAGGCCGCCCTCATTTATGAAGTGGCTAAGCAATCTAAACCTAATAATTTTGTCATTGTGTTGGGTGAATTTGCTTCAAGTCACTTGGTGTAACAGTGATAGTTCTGACTGTTTGATTCTTACTTGAAAGTCTGCTAGGGCTGTTGTGTTCTTTAATGAATTATTTTATCATAATTTAATTCAATACAACGGTACCTCTAATTGCAATGGTAGACTGCTTGATCTTTGCTTTGATTTTTCTTCTCTGTCACATATTAAGCTTGGTTTCTCAGTTGGAAGTAAGCTTACTGTCATTGTTCTATAATATATTAAATCTAGGTATTTCAGCATCCATTCCGATCAAGCAGTCCCATTCTCGAAGCAGATGTCCCCCTGGTTTAATAAGACAATTAGATACTACAAGAATAGGAAAAACAAGCTTTTCAAGAAATTTTCGAAAAGTGGCTCTTTTTTCGACTATTTCGCTTACTCAGCGACAAGGGATAGATTTAATTCGCTCAACCATCAATATTATTTCAGATACCTTCAGTTCATTAAATCTTCTCTGTTTGCTAATCCTAAATACTTTTTTAAGTTTGTTAACCCCAAAAGAAAAATTTCCATAAATCCCTCGCATGTTTCTTCTAATGGCTCTGAGTCCTCGGATGACATTGAAACCTCAAATCTCTTTTCTGATTACTTTCGACAAAACTTTTTGATTGCTAATACTGATTCATCAGCAAACTTTCCACATCCGATAGCTAATTTGGTTTCAATACCAAATTTGGTTATTTCTGCAAATGATATGTTTGAAGGGTTGAGTTCTCTAAAATACAGTTGTTCGCCTGGACCTGATGGAATTCCATCATGTGCACTTAAATCTTGCGCCGTCGAGCTATGCGGTGTTATCTCAAAGATTTTTAATCAATCCTTGAATTTAGGTGTTTTCCCTTTGTGTTGGAAAAGTAGTTTTCTTATTCCTATTCACAAAAGTGGGAGTAGGCAATTTGTTAAGATCTATAGAGACATCGCCAAGTTGAGTGTATTGCCTAAACTATTCGATCGGATTGTGACTCAGCATTTGGCCTTTACTATCAAATCGTATATTTCACCACTCCAACGTGGCTTTCGAAAAGGAAGATCTACGGTCACCAATCTGTTAGAGTATACTTGGTCATATTTTCAAGGCTTTCTCTAGTGGGTCTTGCACTGATGTCATATACGCTGATTTTAACAAACCGTTTGATTTGGTTAACCATGAATTATTTATCCTTAAACTTCAAGCCTGTGGCTTCCATTCCCATTTAGTGAAATGGATAAGCTCTTATCTGTATAATAGGTCAGTCAGGGTTTTGTTTAACTTCACCACCTCATATGAATTTCCCGTTACGTCAGGCGTACCTCAATGTAGCCACTTAGGACCCATTTTATTTAATCTATACATTAATGATTTGCCTTCGGTGATTAAATCCAGCCTAACCGCTTATCTAGGCACTTTATCTTCATTAAGCTTAGCCAATGTAAATACAATTATGAGCTGTTTAACCCGCTCAGAGTTGTTTGCAGAAACCTAAACGATATCTATCACCTATTCTAATTATTGGACTTTTTAAAGACTATTAATGCAACTTTGCTTAATACGCGCGATCTATTTATGTCGTACTCAAACTAACTTGCGTTCGTAATATCTCACTTTTTTTCGAAATTTATATGGTGTTGTTAACGGTTGACAAGTTTTTGCATGTTTGCAATGATTTATGGTAACTTGCAACCTAGATCTGTTCTTGTGCTAGCTTTGTACATGCTCTTTTTTTCTTTTTTTTCCTTTTTGTTTATTTATACATGAATTATTATTTTAGGTTACTTTGTTTTTGTTTTTATTATTATTCTTTTTTCATATCTTTCTTTATCTTGTATACTAGTTCTTAAAAGAATTAGTGTAAGATTTACTCTTAAGTTGTATTTGAATTCAACTGCTAATTCTTTTAGTTGAATTTCATGTATAAGCAGCTAAAATAAAATAAAAAATATTGATCTGATCATTTACTTCCGAAGTATTGTATTAAAGTGACATACGCCACTTCTGGATCTCAGTGCCCGAGTATCCACTCTGTTATAATCACAACATTCCTGAGATCTGTCCGCGTTAGGCAAGCAAGTATTAGGAGCGGAACGCGAATGAATACGTAAAACGTCACTGAGTTTAATAGAAGAGTCTTTAGGATACTTCACCAAAACTGTACCGCGCAAGTATATTGAACTACATTCGTTGTGCTGCAAAAGCTCTGCTCGTAGTTCAGTAACTTGCTGGAGATTTTGATATTCCAACGCGAATTTCTCTAGATTTATAAGAATATTTCTAAAGTGGAACTAAACCATTTGCGTGGAACCACTTTTAATTTCTAAGAAAATGCCACTTGAACATGTGCACTTGAAAATTCCGTTTTCAGTGTAGAAAATGAATTGCTCCTTCGAGGCACCACCACAGCCAAGATGAAGTGTCCGATCACGAAGAGCACAATGTCTGCTATTACGTCCAAATATTTATGTATATAATTTAAGAACCACTCTAACTATTACTTTCCGTATTACATTCTGTAATTAATAATATATATTTGTTACTTCATTCCGGTTACATCCATTTTATTTATTGATGTTACAAATACTGTAAGTAATTGTAAATCTTTTGTTGAAGATAGTTCGAGATTGCCTTTATATCTAATTGCTACAACTAAACCCTAGAAATAAATTCTCTTAAATAATTAAATAAATAATAAATATTATTAAAAAATCTACATGATCTAATCTCTTTAACTGGCGCCCGAACATAACTCAGCGAAATAAGGGCCGTTAGAGATACTACGGATGGCACTGGTGAAAAAAGAAGTGGTTATCCTGCTAGAACCAAGGTCATAATTTCGTTTTGGTCCCACCCTTAGCTTGTAAGTATCTTTACATTTCATACATTGCACAGTAGCCTAGCAATTTAATTTAAGGCACAAGGTATTGGAAATAGAAATTTATTTGGATATAACATTCTTTATGATTGATACAAACTGTAAAGCAGGTAGTTCGTATAGTCCGCCTCATATACTCCGCCAACATCCCTTATAACTTGGTATCGTGGTAAAACGGGGAGTGAAGCAAGCAAACCGCATATAAATAATCCGTAAAACAATACCCGTTTCCCGATCAGTCTAGTAAATTAAGTAAATGTACCGTGAATCAATGAATAAAATCTAAAAGAAAGCCGTATAGGTAAAATAAGTCGTATGTACCTAAGAATGATATATATTTGAAAGATACCAAGTGGTGAAGGCGTAATGTAAGGGTTGAATTAGTATCGAATTTATCGAATTGGTCCAAGTTTTGCACGGTTAGTAAACGAAAAACCACAACATCAATAAAAACATTTCTTATTATCAAAGGATTTAATATTATTCAATAAAAGGTAACAAAGTAAAATAACAAAAGGAACACCTGAATCACACCTGCGATTTCCTTTTCGGCAACAGAAAAGTTATAATCTTTACAGACCATTGAAAGCAAAATGGTAACCAAAAGAATTCGAAATAAAATGAGAAAAAAAGAAAACTGCGAAAAGCTAACATTATTCTAAATAATAAAGAACAAAAGTGGGTACTAGAAACTTTACAAATTAAATAATTAAAAAATCACTATGGTAGTGTACACACAAGGTACGTAGCAATAAACATGCATACATGCTATTTTACTATAATAAATGAATTATTAAACAGAGTAATATGAATCACCGCATTTGACAATATCTCAAAACACTACGTATGATCCACATAAAGTTAATAATTGATATAGTGTTCCTATCAACCATTTAATTCTTAGCGGGTCAAGGACGAAGATATTACACCATTGTAAAGATAATAAACAGATATAAAAGGAATCTCAAAACAAAAAAACTTTATTTAATTTGTGTTAATAAGAACTCCGCCATAAGTATTGAATTTTTGAAGCAATATAAAAAATGGGTTTCCAAGTAGGCAGTGCAGCAGCCAAAATTGAACCCTGAAAAAATAGTCATAGGACTATCTAACGGTTCCAGCAATAATGAATCCGTCAACAATGGTAACGACAACAATATTGATGTAGGTAATAAGTTTTACACTTCTATAAATAGTAATAGAAAAAATGAAACATAACATGTATTCTTCTTCTTCTGCTTTTATTGACGATATTAACAGCCAAAAATTCGCTGGTATTTGTAAAGTAAATGTGGTATTACCAGAATAAATACAAGCAAATTTATTTGGAATAGAAAAGCAAACGTAAGAAAGAAAGACGAAAATAAGCAAAACAAGCAATAAAAGAATAATGACAAAGTTAATAAAAAATCAAGGTTAATCAAAAAAACAGAGAAGTTAAAAAGCTAATTTAAAGTAAAGATAAAACGATCTAAAAATAAAAATTGAAATGGAAAAAAAAAATTATAGAAATATGAAAGGAAGAAAACGGAGAGTAAAACTTGTGAGTAAAATGGGACTAAATTAATATTACAGGATTAAACCTTGCATTCTTGGCAATTTTGGAAATTGCTTTTTTAAACTAGAAAATTTAAAAATCGTCGTGTTTATTGAAAAAAAACGTTATTATTTGTTCAAACTTTCCCTATGAGCTACTGCAAAGAAAGATATCATGCAATTCTGTAACGAGTACAAAAATCAAAGCCATTTTGTTAAATTTAACTAGTTTGTATATTCCCACACCGTTCACAAATCGTCAACATAGCCTATTTTTCTACTTATTTTTATAACAAATAAAAATGTGCCGTTCTCTGGTATTTTCAATCTGAGTTTTGGCTAACCACATTTACGTACACCATACAACGATCTAATCAATTCGTAAAATGGTTTTTGCTTGCTCGTTACGTAAGCGGGGAGCCATTTTCGAACTGTGTTCTAGATTTGCTCAATTTTTACATTAGATGATCCATTAATTTGACTAGAGACTACCTCTTCCAATATAATTGGTAAGTTTTCGGGAAAGTCCAAGTACACGTTAACTTCAAGTTGTGTTTTCAAATTCATTTCTTGCTTGACTTGACGCTTGAGCTACTAATAAACGTATTTTCGTTGATCTTACCACATTAACATAAGATGCCTTCTCCTTTTGCCATAAGATGTGGCTTTTTCTTTCCGTTCCTTTTATTTAGTAATTCAACAATGTCTCACGTATTTTTTAAGAGTTGAACCGGTATTTTTTACAAGAGCATAATGTCTTTGCAAGTTCTGAGCTATAACCACCAAATGTAAGGTTAGGGTTGTTTTTTGTACAACACCCATGAATTGATCACTGTTATATCAATCATTTGATGAAGCATTTTAATATACCACTTACGACTTTTGATTCCGATCCTGTACATATTCAAAAGCTGTTATAAGCATATCCAGACAGTGAACAAAATACAAACAACTTGAAATCTTATTTATGAGGTTTGTGTCATACAATGTGTTAACTGATTGGAACACATTGATTAACCTAGAGAGAACCTTTGATCAAATGGTGCTACACCAGTGAACAGCTTTTCAAGTATTCCACAACAAGTCTTACTTTATGAAGGCGATGATAGCTAGGTGCCCAACAGACTTGTGCTGTGCACTATCATTGAAATGAATTATGTACCACGCCATAATCAGAAACTTTCATTTCTGACGTTTTTTTTCTTTGTCTCTCACATTCACATTGAAGGTTCAATATGATCTTTGCAGAAATAGACCTAAATGACATCAGCAGGAGAAACAGAAGTGAACTTATAGAGATAGTACAGAAATACCAATCCGTTTTCTACTTACAGAGAGAGCATCTAAGTTACAACAATTTTTATAAACAAAAAATACAACTAAACGCATAGACAAAAGATGAAAACACAGCTTGACATACTTCTGAATGACGGCATAATAGCACCCTCAGTTAGTCCACATAATGATCTGTTACTATTAGTTCGGAAGAAAGATATGTCTCAAATATGATGACTGCTAGTAGATGTTAGACAACTGAGTAATAAAATCTAGGGTCTACAGGGCATCCTTGATAAACTAGGATGGCCTAAACACAACTCAACTCTAAACATACCAAGTTATTTTTATCAAATCGAACTGACAGCAAAATTAAAACCTTATACAGCATAGTCAACTGCGAATAGGCTTCAACCATCTTCTAGCTGTTTTCAACGAAAGTTGACCTTAGTACTAGCAGATTGACAGTCAAACGTATTCTTTCGCGTCGACGGCTTTATAATATTCGGATGCAATCTCCGATATCATAACAAAAATTTGATCAGCGTACTCAATAGCGAGGTATAATCTAAAGTTAAATGTTACTAAATGCTCACTTTGGAGATCAGAAGTAGTATGATTGACACACTTAATACCAGTAGGCGGAATATAGGCAGACATTTTTATACGATTACATACTCAAACCCAAAACATAACAAACCCAAAAAGAAAATAACGAAAGCGTTCATGCCACGGTTAGAATACCATGTGTGCATTGTCAAATTTCGTGACCAGGTTCAGAACAAAGCAAATTACATAATTACAACATTTATTAAACCGTTCAGAAGCGAGGAAGTGTTGGTTTCTAATTACCATACTCATTTACAAGAGTATGTGGTGTCTGTGTAACAGTGCTTTATATTGCATGCCTTTGCAAATAATAACCAAGTGAAGCGCTAAACACAAGGAATAGACGTTATGCGTCACGCACAATGCAAAGTCAGTTAAATACAACTTGCTTAACTCCGATAAACGGTTGTTTATATTAACGTTAATGAAAAATTGCAAAATTAATGAACTAAAAAGATTCTTTAAAAAATGGTTTTTAAGTAAAAGCACAACCTCTGGCAGCTTAGAATTTTGCGCTGTCCCCAGGCAGCCATGACTGCCCGATGCCAAACCGGGGCACCATACCACATGCAACAAAGAGACCCCGGTATATGACACGAACAGCACGTCTCCCTAGTCCCCAGTCAGACCTGAGAACACGACGCACTTGTCCAGCAATTGCAGTCAGCTTCAGTCGAATCCTGTCAAAGTTCGGGAGAAAATTTAACGTTTCTCCCACTCTAATGCCCAGGTAGCCGACTTCCGTGACATATTTAATATTGTGGTTGCCAACTCTTACAGTGGGATGTTTACTGGATGAGAGGTTACCTTTCGGCAACTTCATCACAGTTTTCTCCACTGACAAGCTAAACTCACTTCGTCTCCCCAACTAATTGCGATCTGATTGACGCTCGAGGGCAGCTCTTGTGCCAGCACCAACCAAAATAAGCAGATCATCAGCATACGCGCAACACTCGCATTGCCCTTCAAGTTGCCTAAGTAAGGAGTCCATCATCAAGACCACAAATGGAACCCTGCGGACAACCGCGAACGACATCTATCTGAACATGCCCAATCTGGCAACAAGCCTTTCTTTCGGACAAGTAGCTTGCCCAAAGAGACAACTCTGGGCGCCCCAATTCCCTTAGCTTACGCAATACACAGTCCCACTTCAGGTAGTCAAAGGCCCCTTTAAAGTTAATGAACAGTGCAAGGACATATTTATTCTTTGAGTCATTTACAAACCGTACTATCTATCAGATAGGTTCATGATTTTCTCTAGCACTTTTCCAAGTGCAGGAAGCATACTTATTCCGCGATAAGATCGTGGCTCACTACGTATCTTATCTGGAGATTTCAGAAGTACAACAACTTTGATTATTTTCCACTCAGACGGAAAGTAACTCTCAGATAAACACTTGCTATAAAATGCATGCAAGTACTCAGGTATAACTTTCCAAATGGCCTTAACCATTTCACCAGTTATTCCGTCTGCACCAGGAGATCTCTTAGATCTAATTTGAGAGATCCCATACCCAACCTCATGTATTTTCAACATCGGAGAGACAGATACTAGCTCTACCGGCAAGACTGGTCCCTCTAACCTAGGAAAAAATTCAGATATTAACGTACACATACAGTCAGTCCAGTTAGTTAAGACTGTATTACCTACGTGAAGGCAGTTAATATCGATAGGCTTTTTGCCTCTACATATCCGATAAAATTGACCCCAAGGATCGTCACGTCTGCGTAAGACAAAGAATCTCCATTCTTCTTCCTTAACACGGACAATCAGACGTTTATACTCATTGAACTTATGTTGGCATCCCTAAGAAGGGTCTCGTTTGCACAGCGCAGCCGCCGGGCTCTTTGGAACCTCCTCCTGAGCTGCCGGACGGCCTTGCGCATCTGTTTCAAACAAGAATTCCACCACTTAACTCCCCTACGATTAACCCTCTGGCTTCGCGGAAGGAGCAAGCCGTTTACTTCCCATAAGCATTCGTTAATGGAGATGATCTGCTTATTGATCGGTTTCTGTCGGAAGATATCGCATGATAGTCTGGCTATCTGTCCCTTGACAAGAATCCCGTAGGTATTCCAGTCCACCCCAGACGTGCACCACCTTCTAATGTCAGACGTCGCAGTTGGGGTGACAGGAGTCACCCCAATTTTAATTAAGTGGTGGTTACTCATGCCACACCCACTCATTATTTTCCGACTGATATTAAACAACCCCAAGCCTGCCTCATTCACAAGCGTCAAATCTATGTCACTAGCACCAGCTGGACCATTATATGTAAAGTCAACGCTCGGTACATTGACTACGTGAACTTCCGCGGAGATGCACCATTCAGCTAGTCGCTCACCCCTCACCTGGTTCCTACAGCCACCACTACAGGCCATCTTACTAAACCAGAGGGATGAGCAAGCATTGGCATCAAGACCAAGGGTAACTGGCGTGCCGACCGCAAGCGACAGAAGAGTATCCATGTACCTCATATAAGGATCCCACTCTTCACTGAATCTACAATACAGGCTTGCAAGGAAAAATATTCCTTGCAAACCATCTACGCAAACACACACGCCATAATCAGAGGAAGTGACAAGCAATGGGCACTGGCATCGTTGACAATAACAGCAGAGAAGCATCTATCATCCGGAAATATTTTCATAAATCCTGGCAAGCCCACAATATTATTTTTGCCTTAATAGGGCTCCTGAACGAGAGCGAAACTGCTGTTAAACTCGCTGATGCACTGACCCAAATTGCACATAACAGGGTAGCTGCCATGACAGTTTATTTGTAAAATGGTGGAAACCATTTTAGTGTCTAGCCGCCACCCTGGGGTATCGACAGCCTCAAATATATATATATATAGTTTCTTCTTTTAAAGAAACTAACACGAAATTCTTACGCGATCGCAAAAAAACGCTTGTTAGCCACCGTCTTGGTCGCAAACAAAAATTAACTTTCAGATACGTGATTACCCTGCAACTTATCTTGGGCTGTGGGAGAGAACAGTTCATATTGAGCTTTGGTGCAACGCGGATTTGACTTTAGTTGATTACATATATGATTTGGATTAACCAAAAATCTTCACAATGACATGAACGCAAGAAGAAAACGGAAAAGTTTCTGATTAGAGTGTTCAGGTATATTAAAATTAGTATATTATAAAAGCCTATTTTAATAAAATTATTCTAATATCCATTACAGAAATTCATAAAGCTGCAATAAGTTTGCTAGACAAAACTAATCAAGAACTCATGTGAGAATATTAAATTTAAATAACATACTTTCAAAATTCATTTTAAACATGCTACACGATTGGTAAAGATGGCGATAAAATTTATGCTAGAATTCATCCTAAAAATTCACACCACAAAGTATATTAAAAAAGGCGAAAAAAAAAAATACATTAAAAAAAAGAAGCGGGGTTTGTTTCAAATTTTTTGCTTAAATGTTTAAAGTTTACTCTAAAATTCATTATTAAAATTCATATTAAAAATTAAAACGGACTTAGATAAAAACAAAATATGTGACAATGGTATACTATAACTGTAAGACTTCTGTCTGTATTATTTTTGTCCATGTCCACTGAACTAGACGGAAAGAGAAATTTAAATAAGAGTCCTATCTAAAGCCATCACAAATATAGCGCTCAACAGAAAGCCAAAAACGTGGAAATTTGAAATTATGAGACAGGTTATTATTTCTTTTTTCTTATATATATAAAATTTAAATTGGCAGCCTTCACAATATTACAATATATAGTCCTTACTCTTCTTTTCGGTGCCCTTTGGCCTACGCCGATATTGCTTATGATAATATATACGAGATAATAGATTGCATCATATTCTCTCTACACACACCTACCAATTTCCTTAAGTTTACCCCTTAAATGTTTATCTGCCGCGAATGACTGTCCCGTCTACAGAGCAATTATAAATAGAAGTAATAGGTTCTTTAGACAGTGTGTAAAAACGGCCTTGCGACAGACTACGTGTCGCTTTCTATTAAACGGTACAAATTTAATGCGCTATAGGGAAAGTGCTATGACGACTGTATTCATAAAGTAAAGGATAAGCTGATGGTCGACCGGGTTGTTTGACATTTGTCTGCAAATCGTCTTAACTTGTACGGAGGTTTTCAAAGCCTTGTGTTCACTGAAATCGTGCTGTTATCCCAACCCTGGCGGTATACTATCGTATACTGTTTGGTTTTGCGCCGGTATACTCTGTGCCTTTAGCTATTGCATTTAATGGTCGTCTTCGGAATGGTCCCGAAATTCTTGAAACAATTTTATGTTTTACTACATCATGAGCATTGGCCTAGGAATCTTATTTTCAACTACAGAGGTTCGGCAAAACTAAATGTTATTCTTGAGCTGTTTGGGTAGTTATTGTCGAAGAGTTACTAACGGTATATCTACGACGAGTAATTTCTTAGATTAAGTTTGTAGAACTTTGCAGGTTTTTTCGACCAAACAAACCAAAGGTCTTTGATAGTGTGTCGCATGCGTTTTTCCTGCACAAGTTAAGCCATATAAGGCTGCCATTTAATTAGGTTGACGTTCTTTACACGGTTATATATATAATGTTGATGTTATATAGGTTTCTTCCATGGTTATTAGTGACCTAATTTCATGCATTAGAAATTAGAATGTATTAGAAAAGTTTATAAATATTTGTTATATACAAATGTAAAACCATGAGTGTATTGTTTCTGTACAGTGATCGTATTTTAAACTATTTTTTTCTTTTACTCTTTCCTAATTAAATCAATTTTTAAATAAAATTGAAACTGTGCGTCCTTGCCATGTACAACAGGCTGTAAGTTCAATGGTGTGGAAGTTTGCAAATTAATATTAATAGGAAATGAAATTGAGAGGGATGACAAATCGGCTCAATTTTTTTTTTGTCGTTTCCAGATATATAGGACCCGTTCTTAAAATATAGATAACCGAAAAGGCACGTTCAACCAGAATAATACCAGAAGAAGCAAAATTAAGCGACCACAACCAAAGGTACAAGAGTGCTGATACGACTCTCCGTCAACAAGAGCCAGGCGCCACGCCCATCGACACGGTACCCATCTTGGAACAACAATCAAGTTTGCCTCAACAGCAAGTCATTATAATAACTTCACGGGCGATATCACAACAACACTCATCAGGAACAACCCCAGCAGTATTCTGGGCAATAACAAAAATCATCAGCAATAACAAAAATCATCAGCAGCGAATCGACTACATACCCCAACAATTATCGCATTGCAGTTTTAATAATAATTTCAAACAACAGCAACACAGCAACAACAACAGCAACTACTAACAGAGATCAGTACTCAAGTATCGCCAACCATACAGCGGATCCCAAGTAATAGTAGTGTTAATATCGCCACTCTTTTGCAGCAGTATAACAACCATAACAATAACATCACAACAACTACAGTGAATTCAACAACAACGATAACAACAACGATAACAACGACGATGACTACTAGACCAACGAATCGGGTGCTGCCCATGTAGCAAAGCAATATGCACAACAAAATGCTTATAACAACTTTAACGGTCGCTCATCGGTTGGAACAGGCCATCTGCCATCAGGTATGCCTCCAGCAATAGCGGTCGTAGAAAAGGGAACTCAGCAGTATCAGTCATCAAATCTCAATCCCACCACGCAGTATATTTGAACTAAACGGCAACAAACCCAGCAAGCCACGCAAACCCATCATCAACAGCAACCAGCGCAACAACAAACAGCGCCTCAGCGCAAAGGTCTCTCGTTATCGAACAAACACGTTCTTAAGGTCATGAAATATCGCGCATTAAAGGAAATCTATAGGTACACGGGGAGCTGTAAGTGATAACCGTCAGCTGCAGGGAGAGTGGGCGGCCGAACGGTCCAACCGCCGGTGCTGGGGAGCACCCGCCACATCGAAGCCTTTTCGCCAGCAGTGTAACAACCTTCAGAAAGCGCATCATTAGCCACTCCCCCGAAGAACGGATGATCTGTGAGGAACCAAACTCGTCCCTCGTTTTAGCCTTACAAGTTCTTCACCTCTCTGGGGAGTGCTAGAATAAGTTAGGCTAAGAGAATTAGAATTAAGCGAAGTAAAACGAGAGTAAAGGAAAATAAGCCGAATTTTCGGAAATTTGAGTGCTAGAATAAGTTAAATTAAGTGAGTTGGTCGCGCGTTTGGTCTGATTAGTGCGGTTACAATGACGGTGGTGCTAGATCTTAAGACATAATGAAATATATTTTAAAGAAATGTAAAACTCCAATTGAGAAAAACCAAGCTTTTATCAAAGGCAAAAGAAAACTGCAAGTATTTGACTTTGCTGCGATGATCAACAGGAGAACAGAAACGTAGAAAACCAAGGTAAACGAAGAGATTTCTTGTGAAACAAAACCTGGAGCCACTGAGCTACCCCAGCATCAGTTTTTGGGCAAAAATATCCCTCACAATACATACATCCTTTGTATTTTCTTCTTAATTAAGTTAATAAGCTGACTACTACTGATCCGCCGACATTACCTGATGTGATAAACTTCAATGTTTCGAACCGTTTATCTGGTACCTTTTTTTTCAGAAAACTCAGTCAATATAGATATACCTACGACCTTTTCAACCCGTTGCGATTGTTTTGCAAAAATCTAAACGATGATGATGATGAACAAATGAATCAATATTAAATTGTTTAAATTTTTTCCAATCAACTCCCCTTACGCCGAATTCCTTGCCTAGGTCGAATCTAAATTAGCTTCTAGTCTCGATATCTTCGTATGGTTCCAAAATCGAACTGAATTTTTTCACTATTATCTGTGGTCAAGCTTTTGCGTGGTTGAAATGGTTTAGCGATTCAGTCCAGATTTGGACTTAGACCGTCTGCTTCCACAATAGATGCATGGATTTTTTTTGTTCTTATTTAGTTTTCTCTTGTTTATACGCGAATTTTGTCTCTTTCATATTTGCGTTGTTTTTCGTTCACATTTCTTAATGCTCTTTTTAATAGTTATTAATAATAGTTAGCATAAGATTTATTTCTAAGCGTCAACTGAATTCAGTTATTAATCTATGTTAGCTGAATTTCATGTGTAAATAAATAATACACAACAGATAAAAATTCATTTTCAGCAAATTAAAAACCCGTAAAACATTGCCATAGAAGTTAATACATTGATATTCTCAATTGATTGCAACAAATAACATTCTCTTATGTAAAGCCGTTTCCGTGATATTGTAAGCTTGACCAATATGTGATAATTTTTCCCCATAGTAAAAATTTCCCAACATTGCTAAACAATGTACTTAAAATTATGTTAAATAATTATAAACTATCTGGAACTTTATAAAATATATTTTTGCGAAGCCCAGCGCATAGACTACTCTGTGCCGTTTATCTTAAAATTCAAGGGAGTGTCGATAATTTTTTAATAAAATTTTTAATATGTAAATTAATGTTTGGGAACAACATTTAATAACTGTAACTGTATTACTACTAAATGAGACAAATAGTTTTATAATTTCAACGGACTCACCTATTATTTGTTCTTGTTACTGATGAGCAGTTGTGGTTCACTCGTTGCTCTTCTTTACAATGAAAAATGGTCGTGACTTGCAAGCAATTTAAAAAAAGCTCTTTCCTTTTTGGCCTTTCGTCCTGATTGTGATTTTTCCGAGTGGAATTATCCATGTGTTGTTGGGATAGATCCCTACTCCAATTAGATGTCCAATTGTATGGCTTATTTTCTTTTCAGTGTTTCTTATTTGAAATCTTTTTATCCTATATCAATATTTAAAAATCTAATACTTTCAAAACAAAGTTTTTAGAAAACCAATAGCAACGAGATATAGAACTCTTTATAGATTTCTTTGTCTCTGATATGGTGTTCAATTCCACTGGTTTAATGTTATTTGCCTCTGATGTGTTGTTACGAGTCTCTTCCGTATTCAGCATTCCATTTACTGTTACCGCCATCACTTGATTGCTACAAATATCTCCCCAATTATCGATAATCGTTTTTCATCATATATGTATTGTTTATCAATTACTTATCTGCTATGGACTTTGTGTATAAGATTTACTAGCTAAACAAGTAATTTTATGTATTGTAAATGAAGCAGTTAAGTACATTAAAACCCCACGACAAATACGAAGTTTTTCTTTCCTCCAAAGTTAGTTATTTTGTCATTCTTTGTAATTTTTTTTGCTAAAAAATTGATTTAATAATAATAAATTGTAGAAATGTTAAAAAAGTAATATCATCAAACAAGTGAGTAATTCTGATCAAACGTTTGCGCGAAGTGTTCACTATTTATACATGGGAACGTTGGGATGGGGCAACTGCAGTCAATATTTACATCTATAAGATCTAAAACGCGCTATAAGAGATGAAATAAATACTTGATAAATACTTAATAGAAAACTATCAGCAATATTTTACCTCTATTTGAATATTCTTTCATTTCTTTAAAAAGTGTTTTTGCAAGGAAAAAAAAAATGAATAAGTCGAAACGTTATCGAAAAGCGTATTTTTTGGAAGGCATAAAAGTTAATAAAGCGAAGGACAGTTTTAATTATTCCTGGTAAGTTTACACAATTAACTAATTAATGGGAGTGCTAGCGCGTTCACTGTAGATACAAAAGAAGATTCTAGGAAGGTCTTAACGTAAACATCGATATGCCTACGGATTATTCGTTTTCGCTTTCGACTATACGTAGTGTAAGAAGTTTCATTCATACCAAACCCGAGAATGTCGTGGCAGCGGCAAAAGCCGCCGTTTTAACTTAGTGAAACGAATTACGGATCGAGAATACAGCTTCGCAAAGCAAGGAAGTTGTGTTCATCGCAGCCGTTCAGGAGTGCCTTTTCGTGACAAAACCAACTTGCGCTAGCATTGTTTCGTGAGTATATATATATGCCGGGCATATTACCGAGACGCGTAATGTGAAAGTGTAAAATTAATAAAGCTAATAATTTCTTTCGAATAGAACAATTGTGAAGCAGAATACAATTAATGAAGTGAAAACAATTTTCTCCCCTTACAGGAATTGGCAGTGTATAATCGGCAGTGTATAATTGGCAATTTTATAAAAAAAGTGTAGGCAGTGTACAAGGTGGATAAGCTAGATTTAGATAGAAAAAAATTGTGTGTAGTCTGACGACACAAATATTTAGAATTGACATAAACAGACTTTCCAACGTAAAGACAAGCATTCATAGCCGGTAATAAAAATCTTTACAATTGAAAGTCATAAGAAGAATAGTTACAGCCTATTTCGACTAATACAAATTCTGATAAATCAAAACCTATAATTTTTCTCACCACAATCGTCCAGATTGTCTTCTATTACGCTGATATAAACGTCAAAACATTATTTTTTCTACAACAATTGTGCACATTGCCTTCTGTCCGCTAATTGAAACGTAGGTATCAAATATATTTTTCCTTCCCACATGAAAACTTCCACTCATTCAATTTCGAAAAATAGAAAGTACGTTTTAATATACGAAAACACGTATTATGTAGTCATCCATTTTTCTAATCACAAGAGTCCATTTCTGTGACCACAATAGTAACAACGACCTATTTTCGAACCAAGTTACTAGAACACTTAAGTCACCATTGTCCACCGTAGTGTAAATGTGGATTTTTGTTAAGTATTCAAAATAAAAAAAGGAGGCGCCACGTGAAAACAAAATGCAGGTTTTGTTTTGGCGATGCACCAAATTTAACTAACCGCAATAAGGTACACTTTCGAACTGAACAAAAAATACTTATGTAGTATGTAAAGTGCTTATGTACTAAACAAAAAATTACGCATATGTAGTAATAAAAAAGATGGGACAAAACATTTTAGTCATGATCCCGTAATACGAATTAAAAGGCGACGCCGACCACAACCAAGGTTCTGTAAAATTAGGAAAAAACAAACGGACTGGTGAAACAAGACGAAAAAGAAAACATTATGGAATATTTAGGCCTTTAATGTCGCCCTGTCATTCTCCAGTTTGGATAAATCCAAAGAAATTAAATGATTCCGGGGAAAAGAAATACTGGCTTGTAATGGACTATAGAAAATTTAACTCTTTTACTACTCCAGGCCGTTGTCCCACACCCGACGTAGATGAAGTATTCTCCCAATTAGGTGAAAGGAAGACATGCTCGGTTCTTGGTACCAAAAGCGATATCCATCAAACCCCTTTAAAATAGTCCCATATATAGAAGACAACTTTCTCAGTAAACAATGGCAAACTTGAATTTACACGCCTTCCCATTGGTTTCAAAAACTCTCCATCAATCTTCCAAAGACCCTCGGAAGTTCTTCCGGAGCACGTCGGTGTTACGTGTTTTGTCTACATAGACGACATAATCGTATTAAGCAAATAGGAATATATCCACTCTGAAGATTTAAAAAAAAATATTTGATACGTTGGATAGAGCAAACGTGATACTGCAAGTAAATTAGTGCGAATTCTTCAGAAGGGGAAAGGAATATATAGAATTTTTTATATCAGATAATGGAATGAAAAACAGTCCAAAATAAACAGAAACAATCGCAAAATTTCCAGTACCCATAACGTTAAGCACTAAGCTCATTTGTAAAACTCATCTTTTACTACCGTACATCCATAAATGATTTATATATTATTTAAAATTAGCAGAACCGTTAACACCTGCCTTTAGGGCGGGTAAACACAGAATCTCAAAACACATCATCAAAATTAAATTTATCTTCACAACACAACAAACCAATAACATTTATTTTGGGAACACTTATAAAGAACGAAGAGCACTTTGCCACAAATGAGAAAGAAATGCTTGCACTCTGGGCATTAAGGAAGTTAAGAAACTACCTTCACGGCATAGGCAAAATAGATATGTTCACAGATCACCAACGTCCTAAATAATAATAATAATAATACGAAACTCAAAAGATCGAAAGCCATCGTTGAGGAGTACAATTACGAGCTAGTTCATAAGCTCTGAAACCCTTCCCCTAACGATAAGGTGTTTGGCTAGCGAGTAACACAAGCACATAAACTTGTAGTAACTGTTGTGGATGTTTTAATTAACAAAATGGCTTTCAGGCCTTTTAATGAGAACTCCGTGATAAAGAATTAAAGACTTGATCTTGATTCGAAGTGAGTGATAAGGATGATCTTCCTTCCTCCTTGGGTTTGGTTGTCCAGCTGATTTCAATAGGTCCATAAGTCTTCTGCTTCCTAAGAAGGAATTCTAATGTTTTCCGCTCCTTGGGAGCCGTTTTGTAATTTAGCACACTCTTCTGTAGGTTAAGATCTCGCTCATCTGGCTGGACCACAAGCTTGTCAAAGCTTATCAATGTAGTTACGGAATTATGAAAAACGAAACGATGAAACGAAACGGAGAAAGGAAGTTCAGTTAACAAGTAAATCACCAATCAAAATCAAATAGTGGTCACCAACGTTTAATCCTCTGGCTAGCGGATAACACAAGCACATGTACTTGTGTTAAATGCTGAGTATTTTTTAATTATTGAAATGGCGTTCAAATACCTTAACAAGAACTCTGTGGTAAAGAAATGAAGACGTGAGTATTCGAAGCGATAATTTCATCTGTTTATTAAATAAAAAATGATTATTTTATATACTATATCATATACATATATCAAGGCGTGAGAAAGACGGTTATAATGAATTCTTTGTTCATGTCAGCAGCAAATGATAATATCATCAAAATATGCTGACATACAGAAACAATATCATCTGTCGCTGTCACATATGATATCATAAGGGCAACCCCAACAAGTAATACCGTAGTATCACCGTAACATACTGCTAGGTCGCGCGTACGATGTCTAACTGGTGGCATCACAACGTAGAATCAAATACAATAATATAACACTATTTACTTTTGGCTTCGCTAAATATGAGTAGTCAAAGATAGAGAAAGCTAAAGCGATGGGAAGACGGAATGTAGACGCGTCAGCCGGATATACGTACAAAATGTCCGACAGATATATTGCAGAGTCGGGAAACAAATGGATAGCGGATATGAAAGGAATGTATACCTCACAAGCAACGAATGAACGTATATCCGTTCAATTGCCCCTTGTTTATATTTTATACCGCTTTTGGCGCAGGGATGTATTAAAGTTTTGTGCACGTATGCAGCAACGAGGAGGACTTTAGATGGACGTATCTCTTGTTAAACCAGTCGGTTCAGCATCACTTGTTCCATCTATCTAAGCTTATCTGCCAGCTTTGTTCTCCTGTGTTCAAACTACAGGACGTAATTGTTGAGATAGTTTGGCACACTGACACGTTTCGACCAAGGGCGGACGCTTTTCAAAATCATCCGGATCGGACCACTCTTGCGACCACGTCCTGCACAATAATTTATTTTGAAGAGCCGATCTAGTAATAATTGTATTAAGCGAGATGGTGCACAGTATGTAGTAATGGCTCTTGTGCCTCTGTAGAGTTTTTACCTTCACTTTAATCTGTGTTGTTAGTTAAGGTGCACTGATTTAGGCCGGGGAAGAAATTATATAACCCGATTCTGCAAACGTTACAAATTTTTGTGTCACTTTTCTTTGGAATATCAAATTCGATAAAAAGTAAAAGAAAGGATCATAAGCAAGCATGCTATTATGACAATTGACAAGGAGATTGCCAGAATACGTCTGCTTGTAAGTATTTCCTTTGCTCTTTGGTTTTTTCTTTTTAGCTCGCGAGGCTTTCTACTTATAACATTAATCTTCCGATTGTTTTAGATGCAATATCATTAACTGTTCAAGGATTTTCAAATTGTAAAGAACGTTTGTTCCTAAACCCTACAATTTATTTTACATAAGCAGTTCTGCGAAGTTAAATAAGGATTAATATTTGATGATTACTTTCTGCTATAGTTTAGTAGAGTTTTCTTTGTGTTCTACATTTCGAAATACTTTATACCTTTAAAATTTCAAAAATTCTACTTCACAAAAGCGAGTACGCCAATAATCTTAATGAATTTCTTTTGAATAGAATAATGTTATGTTAAAGTACAAGCTGTTTAAGTCCTTATGCCTATTTGTTTACAAAATCTTAGTTAACTCGTGTTAATAAATGATAAAAGATAATAATTTTTTATTTTATTAGTTTTTATTTTAGAGACCCCATAGCTTATGTTACTAGTGGTCTTTATTTTCTTTTTAGTGTAAGAACTTAATTCGTTGCTTATCGAACTTAATTCGAGCTTGCTGATAATGTGTGCAACTTATACACACTTAAGTTACTTTGTTAATTAAAAATTTGAAAGTTCGAATTACATATTTAATAACATTTTTATTACTAGCGATAATAGTTTTAATATGAACAAGTAATTTTTGTTAATTGAATTTTTGTTTGTGGTTTTAGAAACTTTTACGATTCTTTAAATCAACACCCCTGCTTTTTATTTAACTTTGTTCTTCTTCGAGAATTTCTAGAAAAGCTCTGGGTACGAGACCCTGGAGTAAGCCTTGTTTACCATACATATAATCAGTATGAGGCGGCACACACTCGGAAACGAAGATCACCTGAAAATAAAGAATTGCAGTAAATAAAATAGGGAAGGTATAATTACATTATTATTCAAAGTCGTTTAATTTAACAACCCTACATATTAAAATGTGAAACATATAAACAAAGCAAAATTAAAAAATATTTATTTATTAAAAATATTTTTTTTTCTTTTTTTTTGACAATCTTACAGCCAAATACAAACAAGCTTTACTTAACTTGCACAAACCCATTATTTATTTATTTCTTTATTGACGCTTATGTAACTTCGAATCCATTAAAGTAATAGATTTCAACGTGTACCATAGATACAATATAAAGTACAATACAATAATACAAAACTAAAGTACAATAATACGAAATGCTGGAGAATGGAAAATAAAAGGAGAATAAAAAAAAATTAAAGGTAAAGAGAACAAAAAAAAAAAAATGACTGAAAAAGAAACAGGAACCAAGAAGAGAATCTTTCTTAAAAGCGAAACCAGAATTTTTATCTGAACAGTGTTGGCATTTTTGGCATGGTGTGGCAGTTTGGAAGATGCAATTTTATCTGCAGTGGTGACTGCATTTTTCACCGTTTCTACAGCGAATTATTTGAGATAATGATAGGCCTCGACACTCCCCAGGGCGGGTTTATTAGCCATACATAATAATATGCTTCTGGAGGTCAGTTACGCACGATTAACGCGAAAGTCAGCTGGCAGCGTGAGCTGAGGGAGGGGTACTCACGTAAAACCACATAAAGAATCCTCCCTATTCAGTCGTATAGTACTTACTCTGAATTATATACAAATAAAGAATTGGCTTAGTAGTTTTAATAGTTGTGCCGTCCGCGTATATCTGAGGTGTAGGAACTCCGTGGGTCTGCTTTGACCACTGCTCTATCCCAATAGAATATGAAAGATCATAATAACGGCCTACCATTAAGGAGAACCTCTCTTCATAACTCTCTCTCTCTACATAACGCTGTTATGCGAGAGAGAATTATGAAAAGAGAAAAAGTCGAAAGTGCGTCTGTGTGAAACGAGAACGTTTTTTCTCGAATGTTTGCTCCCGTTTTTTTTAGCAAAAGAAAAAAAGAGAAACTAGTGTTAAGAGATCAGGAAAAGCAGACTTTTGGTTTTTAAGTGCGCGTCAGAAAAAAATACTGAAAGTTTAATGTAAAAAATATTGGAATTTCATTTTGTACATGAGAAATGGTTTTGATTTTTTTAAAATCAATTGCTAAAACTTCTATCAAAAAAACTTGAAATAAACGTGTGACTGAGTGTCCAAATGTAAGTGAGGTCTTCTAATGAATTTGAACCACCACAATTGTCAAAACTCGTAAAGTGAAAGAGAAAAAAAAGCAAAGCAACGAGAAATTTAAACAATAGACATACGGAAAAGTATCAAATAAAAATATTTGTAACAGCTGTATATACAAAGTTTGTTTTAAATCCACTTCTGGATAAAGCAAAATTCTATTTTCAGGGCCGAAGAATATTAAATGAAATTCAATCAAGATTTTACGCAATAAAAGGACATGAAATCAAGAAAAGTGCCTGAACAATAAAACTAGTAAACGCTATTAAATATGTACATAGAACATATAGGAATTTAATGTAAATTATGTTTAGTTTTAACCGTGTGTTTTAACGCGACTTGTAAATAAAAATGCATGTAAAACCGAATTGCTTCGGAAAAGAATAAAAAGAAAAGAAGGCAGAACATTTTCTAATTTTGTTTCCATAATACTGACTTCATTGTTTGCCGTCAATATACCATTTTGTGTCGCTATTTATGGTCAAATTTCATAATTACTTATCGATCATACCGTTGGCATTAACACATCTTCGACAACCTTCTTTTTACCAATATTTGGGGGAGAAAAATCTTGAATGCTGCTTAGGTGGATCATCGCCGAGCCGAGAATCCTAAGGAGCATATTGATCATCGTGTTGACATTTTTTTTGCGGAAAAGTAGTTGATGGGTTACAATACGGAAAGTATTAGTACCGTGCCAACATCTTTTACAATCGAGTCATCGACTAATAGTACTAGGTTTGTGCTATATTTTTTTATACATTGAGATTTATATATGGTCTTTGATTAATGTTTTTATTTGCTTGTTTGTTTGCGTATTTGATTAAGCAAATATAAATGTCCTTATTGGAACAACACGCTTTCGTTATTCAGGAAAAACAAAATGGATTTATGACACCATTCTGAAAGATGTCCTGATCATAATCATTTGTTATTATATAAAAAAACCACTGCTCTATTCAAAGAGGAGTTACGAAAATCAAAGGCACTTACTTTCAAAATACATCAATGAAAGTTGTCTGCGACGAAATCAACAGACTAAATGCGACTTCAAATTTGAAGGAAATTTTTGCCATCTGCACTCCCAATGGAACTTTAACTGATGCAGATGAGATTTCTAATTATTTTGGAAAAGTGTGGTGTGAATACTCCTCTGACAGCAACGTCTCCAGTGCTTTCATCGAAAATAAAAGGACTCCAAATCTTATTTCAAATGCTATTGACAGATGTGCCATGTTTCTGGAAAATTGTATACCTACCTTAGAACTTGAAAATTGCCTCTCCAAATCGAAGGGGGTGACACCTGGTCTAGATCGCATCTCACACCAAATAATCAGTGTTCTGTCTAATTCAAATAAAAAGAAATTACTGGACCTATATAATACGGTATTTTTGACTGGCCATATACTTTACTGGAAACTGGCAGTAGTTGTTGCAATTCCAAAGTCAAAAAATGTCTCCGACGCATCGGATTATCGCCCAACCTCTCTTTTATCTTGCCTCTCAAAAGTATTAGAGAAGATTATGGCATCTAGATTATCCTGGTTTCTTGAGTCCAAGAACTTGATTACAAAGCAACAAGTTGGTTTGAAGCGGGGTAGAGGCTGCATCGACGCTCTTTTACATATTCATTGTTTTACAACCAAAACAATTTCTGAACGACATCGTGTAGCAATTCTCTCAATTAATTTCCCAAAAAGCATTTCAATTATTCTTCACGTTATTTTAAAACTCATGAAATCAGGGAATGTTGGACTCAAATTCTTCAACTACATCAAATCATTCATGTCGTATCGGCGGTGTAAAGTTAGAACTAACAACCATCTCTCTGATTCTTTTCCGTAATCCACAAATATTTCCTCTTTCTGCCACGCTTATTCAGATTGCTTTCAATGAAATTAGTAAAATTCTTTACCGCGTACCGAAAGTCGAACATTGTGTCTACGCGGACGATGTGTACATTTTAACAAAAAAAAAAGATAGTACGAAAGCAATCAACATCATCGAATCTATTGGGCGAGAGATCTGCACATGGGCAAACTCGTCCTGCGCTAAAATTTCTATACAAAAATCAAAAAAAATTCACATCTGTAGAAAACAGATGTGCGATGCAGGAAATCTACCGATGCATATTAACGACTGACCAGTACTAAATGTGCAGACGCTCAATATTCTCGAGCTCACGTTTTTCAACAATTATCGATGGAAAACACACTATCTTTGGTTAAATAATTAAATTTTAACAAGGGTGAATTTCATACAATACATTGCTTGGAAAAGCCATGTGCACATTAACACTGGTATCATCTTATCAAAATGTCTTTTTTTAGCAAGATTGACTATGTTTTGATAATTTATGGCAATAGCTGCAAATTTAATATGAACATCCTGTCTATCACCAACCCCTCAGAGCAAGTTTTTATGCCTTACTTACTATTGAAACTGGTCTCCCGGATTTAGAAAATAGACTTTATGAGTTAAAAGCTTCTTAACTCAAACAAATCTATTCTCGGTGAAGATGTGAGAAAGATTATTATTGCCAAGAAAATTCAAAAGTCACCATCCACAATTAACTATTGTTTGTACGTCGCAAAGGAATTGAACGTTCCCTTCAAAATTCACCGCTATTTTGGTCTTAAACGCCCATGGATTTTGAAGGATTAATCTCTTGACATTTTGCTGTCTACGCACAGGAAAGAAGGTAGTCCAAATTACGTCTTCAGGAATCTAATAGCTGAAAAAACCCAATTACTAGAGAGTAACGGTTGGTTTTATACGCAGACGGCTCAAAATCTTCTGGTCTGCCGTGGCAGATGCTTCAGGACAGGTTCTCCTCAATCACATATTTCACGAAAGTGCCTCAACCTTCACTACCGAAGCTAGAGCTATCCTTCACGCTGCGAACCTTTCCCATAAAAACAAACTCAAACCCGTCATTGTTATTGACAGTTTGTGTGTATTAAAAGCTATGAGGAATCCTTCGACTTCGAGATGGAGCACAATCAACAAATTAACCAATGTCATTACAACCGGCGAAAAAATTGAAAAGCTATGGGTACCAAGTCATATCTGTTTATTGCGAAATGAAAAAGCTGATCGAGCGACGAATTATGCTGCTTCTGCACCTCTAATTATAGATGATGTCATAGAAAAGTTGGATCTTTAAAGATACATTGGAAGAAAAGTTAAAGAGAAAACATTTTCGAGAATTCGCCTTGGCCATACAATTGCAACACGCCAATGGATCTTAACGACTTCTTCGTCCCCAATCTGCAATTGTGAACAAATTCTCACTATAAATCACATTCTCTGTGACTGCCTTGACTTTTCGTTGGCTAGGAGCATTTCATTTGGAGCGCCAAATCCTATGAACATTCTAAAATCAGCTACAGAACAGAATATCAATAAAAAACTACTAGGCTCAACATATAATGTACTTTTATAAATTGGAGCCGATACCCTGTGTTGCTAGTGCTCAATGTCGTCTTTTTGTCTAAGAATTTATATCATTAATTTAAAATTATAATGAAAATAATAATAATAAATTACAAATAAACTCTTCGATCAAACCCTATTACTATGGCAGCAGCAATATCATGGCAACGTCGTAAGCAACGTCATCTACAGAAATAATGAAAATGCAGAAATCATGTAAAACACGTTCTGATTCTCTTTTGGTATTTTAATGCACTTTTTTTTTTTTACTCAAAGATATTTGAGAGGTATTTGATGATAATAATAATGACATTTTGAATGATATATCTTTCTTTATCAATAAAATCAGGACACCTTTATTCTTTACAATCTACTAAACAAGCATTAAATGGTTTACTTTTTTTGAGAGAAAGGTGGATCTACGGGTTGTTTGGCCCAACTTTGAGGTGTCCTATATAAAATCGCGGGCCAATGGGGAGTAGGGCGAGTTATAGAGTGACCCTGGGCATAAGACCAGTTAGTCCGGTAAGTAAGCTTCTTCCGTCTGTAGAGTGTCTGTGAGATAGAAATTGGTACTTGGGTGTCTAAAACGTTCTTTAGGAATCCCTAGTCTACCGATTGGCTTTTTGGTATGTCTTCCATAGTTTGATTTCTAACAGGATATCCAAAATTTAATCCATTTTGTTATGTCTGCTTTAACTGATACTCACAAGAATCGTTCACTAATCATTTTAATTGAAGAATTTGACTTACGTATAAATTCAAATATTTTTTTACGACATTTTTTCGTCATGAATGAACATATAAGAAAACCAAAAACCATTAAAGTGTTGTTGTAAAACGTCTCCATGCCAAAATCTAATCTTTGGATCGTGAAGATTACAAGTATAGTGTCTGTAAGTTGGTTTTTTGAGCAATCAAATGGGTTTGACAAAAAATAATAAGACAAAGAAATTGGCTAAAGCCACGCATGTTTTCTGGAAGTTCAGAGGTGGTTATTGGATACCCTAGAAAACATAATTCACTTTTACCGAGTTCGCAGTTTACTATATTTATTGTCAAGCCATAAGGTCGTAATAAGCGAAAGAGCGTTTAAAGTTGTACCTTATACACGTTAGGAGGTAATCCGTGGGTTATGGTGAATTTTCGGGAACCGGACCATTTTTAACGGATGGTTTATATGAAACAAGATAAGCATAACTTTTATGCCACCCATAAGGCATTTTCTTTTGACGTTAGGAAGCAGTCTAAAATGTTTTATAAAGTCAGACGATTGGTTGTGAAAAGTCCACAATCATAAATTTCCATGTAGATTGTTGTCTTAAATTAGAGTTCAAATGCAAACCTTTTTCTCTGTAAATATTGGTAGTTGAGTTATTTGCAGCTTCAAGTAACAATGGCGTAGATGATGCTCTTTTCTTGCGACTGGGGGTTCTATTTTGATTTCGAACGAAATCTTAGAAGTTAATTTCGTTGATACGTTTAAACAACTCAGTCATTTGGGCCTGGATATTACAAAGCATTTCATTCAAATCCGTGGAGTTTATCTAAGCTGTCTGAGCTGAGAAAAAATGATCTTCATCGTTGACGGTAAGGGTTGTAACCATAAAGATTTCAGTGAATGATGTGATACTTTTTAGACGGTAGTTGAAGCATGTCTCGCAAAAATATTTCGCCTTCAACAGAATCGACTAGGATGTGCTATTTAGTGTTACATAGCGTCATTCCGTAAAACATTGGCTCTCCAATTGATCATATTATCAAGTTGGGATACCAACTTTCATACCAACGAAATATACATATTAACACGGTTACCTGTCTTTATTCAAGTAGCCGGCCAACAGTAAACGAAAGTTACGTGCTTCCAAAATCCTACGAGCGTGCCCTTTAGCGTTTTAGAGGTTTAGCAAAAACGTTAAATAAACAACATCGAAACCTACCAAACAGAGTTTTTGAACGAGTGCATGTAATTATATAACACGTTGTTTGTCACATCCGCCACCAAGACTTATTAGAATTATTTACCATATTATTGTTTGCAGTTTGGCAATTGATCGCGGCGTGATCGTATCGATTTATTCTTGTGTGAACAGCTATTGCATCGTTTTCAAGTTCATATTGCTATATTTCTTTTTACGCGTCTGAAGCTTAATTATTTGTAAAGGCATAAAAGTGTAAAGGGTGTAAGAATTACAATTATATTAAAATTATATTAACATTTTGTTGATGTTCATTTTGGTTCTTGCGTTCAGCATTTGTGCTCTTGTTAATAGGTCTCTTTCGTGTTTTTTTTTTCTTTTGGTGCTATTACCGCTTTTCTCATGCTCGTTGTTTGCCGTTGCTTGAATAGTGTGAAATTTTCGTCTAAAATAAGAGGTAATTTTTGTGATTTTTGTTTTCTCTCTTTTTTAGAGAGACTAGTAGTCTTTGCAAGTTGGTTTTGATTTCTCTTATTCTTTTGCTCTCTTGTTACAGTGTCAACGTAAGGGAGAAATTTTCTTAAATTTTTAGATAATTTTAGTGTTGTGATTCTTTTGATTTTGCTCTTTTTTTTTTCTCCTCCTAATCCATTTCTTTCTTTTTTTGACGTGATATGGAGTGCTTATACACCATGTCGCGCAAAAACAGGCCTGGAATCTGATAGATTCGTTTCTTGCTGGCTCTGTGAGTGCTTTAGTCATACAAAGCGTGCCGATATTCTCGACCGTGCTGCTGATGCAGTTGTTGACCCTTCTAAGGGCTTAAGGTTGTCATGTCCTGACTGTAGGAAGCGGGACACTGACTTCTATAAATTATTCTCGGAGACGAGAAATAGTTCCTCGGAATTGAGTAAAAACCTCGCCGCCTTGTGGGAGAAATTTGCATTAATTAAGACAAGGTTCGATGAGTGTTGTTTCATTGAGCACTCATCTTCTTCCCAAGCTAGTAAAATCACTACTTGTAGCGTAGCGTGTGGTACGTCACCACTTATTCCTCCTAAGTCCGATTCGTTGGGGCAAGTCAGTGCTTCCAAAATGTCCTCAAAGAACGTTAGCGCTCCACATATGGTTGACTCGGTCTGCAACAAACAAGCTTCAAATAAACCAGGAAGTCCTTCTGGTATAACTTATGCTGAAGTTGCGAGAGTATCTTCTCCAAGTGGTACTTTTCACTCAACTCAGGCGTCTACACTTAATACCAATAAAGAACAAAATAAATCATCCCATCCCCTTGGCTGTTCGAATGTGAATGCTGATCACCAGACTGGGCAAGTCGCACAAGCAGCTTGTGCAAGGGCGGTAACCCCATCAATATTCTCCCCATCTCTAAACTCCCCAGCCGTGAACCCTCCTGTTCCTAGTAATGATATTTGCTTGACGGCGGTTCCTACTAGAAAAGTAATATTTGTGTCAAGACTGGCACATGAAACATCGGTGGATAACATAAAAAACTATCTGGCGGCGAAAGTCCCATCAATCAACTTAAAGCGTGTTAGCATCTTCAATTTAGCCCCTTCTCAATCTAGAGCAATATCTTCTTTTAAAATACTAGTTCCGACTGAAAACAGTGAGATGTTGCTATATAAACCACTGTGGCCAGTAGGATCCCTAATTAAGAAATTTATTCCTCGAGATCGATCCCGTAATACCAAAGCTGTAGTCCTGTCGCCTTCAAAAAACTAAATGTTTCTTGACACCCATTATATCTCATTTATCAAAATGTTAGGGGCCTAAATTCCAAAATTCGTTCTACTTTTCTAAATTCAGTAAGCACTGAGTTTTTCTGTTTGGCCTTCACTGAAACTTGGTTGAAACCTGATATACGCTTGTCGGAACTTTTCCGTAATTCTTTCCAGGTTTTCAGAAGTGATCGATTGAATCGCTTTGGTGGCGGTGTATTAATTGCCATACCTGTGTCAGTCCCGTCTAATTCAATAGAATTTCCCACTTCTCCTGACGTTGAATTTATCGCCATTCGAGCGACAATACCTAATAAACAGCTATTTATTACATGCTCCTCCATTCCCCCAAATTCTGATATTTCCATATATAAGGCAGCCCTCATTTGTGAAGTGGCCAAGCAGTCTAAACCCACCAATTTGGTCGTTGTGTTGGAAGACTTCAACCTGCCTCATGTCACTTGGTGTAACAGTGATAATTCTGGCTGTTTGATTCCTACTTCAACATCTGATAGAGCTGTTGTGTTCTTTAACGAACTATTTAAGCATAACTTAGTTCAATATAACGGTACCTCTAATTGCAATGGTAGACTGCTTGATCTCTGCTTTGCCAATTTTCCTGAGATTGATGTTAATCGATGTTCATCTTTTAGTTTACCTGAGGATCCTTATCATCCAGCAATGTGCATTTCCTTTCATCACAAGTGTGATGGTTCGTTGAACTGAATTAATATTCCAAATCCAACCTTTTCTAGCAAATCTTATGATTTTCGTAAAATCAATATTGTATTGCTGAAATCTCATCTTTCACACTTGAGGCTTGATTTCTCAACGAAAGCTCATTGTCATCGTTCTACAATACATTAAATCTAGCTATTGCTGCATCTGTTCCGATTAAGCTGTGCCGTCCTCGAAGCAGTTGTCCCCGGTGGTTTAACAAGACAATTATAAGGCTTGGAAAAACAAGCTTTTCAAGAAATTTTCGAAAAGTGGTTCTTTTTTAGACTATTTCGCTTACTCATAAATTTAACTCCCTCAATCACCAATATTATTGCACATACCTTCAGTTCATTAAATCCTCTCTATTTGCTAATCCGAAATACTTTTTTAAATTTGTTAATTCAAAAGCAAAAATTTCCGCACATCCCTCGGATGTTTCTTCTAATGGCTCTGATTCCTCGGATGATTTCGAAATCTCAAATCTGTTTTGTTGAGTACTTCCGACGAAACTTTTCGACTGCCAGTTTCGATTTATCGGTAAATTACCCATATCCTGTAACTAATTTGGTTTCAATCAAATTACTTATCTTTAAACTTCAAGCCGCTGACTTTCCTTCCCTTTTAGTGAAATGGGTAAGCTCTTATCTGCATAATAGGTCCCTCAGGGTTTTGTTTAACTTCACCACCTCAAATGAATTCTCAGGCGTACCTCAAAGTAGCCAATTAGGACCCATTTTATTTAATCTTGCCTTCGGTGATTAAATCCAGCCAGATCTTAATGTATGCTAATGATGTGAAACTCTTTTCTTCTTTTTCCCTAGAATGCCAATCACATCAGCTCAATATCATCATCATGTTCAAAATCTCCTTTCAGTGGTAAGTGTCAGAAAGGAGCGGATGGCATAAATTAATGTCGATTCTGATGTACCATTTGAATTGATACACACCTAAACAGTTTTGTGGGCGCGACGGCCAACGAGCTTGAGATATAAGAAATGCAACTTCTCTTCATATCTTATTGTAGATTGGGTACAGAAGGAAACGTTGCAACGAACATCATTATTTTCATCTACTCGTGTAATGGAAACTGAACCAGCATTATCCTTTTGAAGATCAGAGAAAGTCCCCTGTACGTGTCGGCATGGTGGTGATCAGGGAAGCTTGTAAGAAGAAAGGTATAGAGAAGGAGTAACGCTTGTAAATGTTCTACTTGAAAATGGGGATAACAGCTGCGGTGGGAAAGACCATTGATTGCAGGTTCTTCCAAAAGCGGGTAGTATCGTTAAAAAGCGACAAGTCGTGGTATTGTGTTGTGCGGTACGCATGTAAATTAAGGACGAGTGGGCCGTAACGCTGAGAATGCCGCATAGTCCTCTTGAAGATTTAATTGGTGGTCAAACAGCTATTACCTCTGTAAAATAGTTGCCCCAGTTGTAACTATACGTATGCGAAATACAACACACATTACGCCGATGTATCAAGTGTTCTGAAAATACTTTTGTCCAAATACTTTTGTTTTGATGGTTTCGACACTCGTTTGGATGGCCAACACATGCGACTTATGCTCTAATTTTAGCTAAATATAGGCGGTAAGCCTATGCCTTCAATGAACACACCGAACAGAGAAGAAGAAAGAACGCAACGCTGTCTGTATTCGCTTGAGGAAAACCCGCCAATTCCAACACTTATGAAATGGTTGTTCAAAGACTGTCGAGTGAAAATGATGTCGCTACCAAATGCAGTTAGTTTGGAAACATGAGCATCATGCCACGCTCTGACGAACGTTTTGGAGATGTCTAGAGCAAGGATCTTACTTTCGCCAAAGTGATGAATAGCTCGTTTCGGGCGTTAGGTTCCCACTGGGCCGGTTTTTGCGAAAGTCATATTGTCTTTCACTAATTAACTTGCTGGATCCTAGAGATCCCGTTAGATGGCAGTTCGCCGTGGTCATAGTTGTAACGGAACAGAGGGCAATTGGCCAATAGTTTGCAGGGTTAGCTGGACGTTGGAAAACTTGCGACAAGTTAAGAAAACGATGTTGAGGTACCACATTGCGGCGATGTTAGTAGAGCTTGGGCTGTTTTTATTCTATTTGCTAGACTAGTTAAGTTGACAGGACAGAAAGGGAATTTATATTTAATACCGTACATAAACACACCTCCATCGATTTAACAAATTTCAGTTGCTATATTTCAAGTCCCCCCGTTTACTCACCATCAATTTCCGTCCGTGTGTTTCTAAGTCATAACCCGTTTTCAGTTGGTCTGTAGGCGTATCTGTTTGTCCATTATATCATTCTCTTATCTGCTGTCATCCATTTATCGTACACTTACAATGTTACCATCATAAAACCATTACAAGCCATTGCCTACCAACACGTTCTATTTTCCGGCGGCATCCCTTGCTGACAAATCGATTTGTGAAATGTAAGCTACCTAGTCGTCGCATAGGATTTGGCACATATGTTTCTTCTGGATCCCACAACGTCCGCGTTCCAATGTCGATATGTACAAAATTTATGTACAAAAATTTATATGGCTCCCTTTTTGCTCAGCGTCTTCCTCGATACCAAGCTTTGTATATGAATTTCTTCTTTTTTTATTAAAATTTGTAGTTTTAACAATTATGCATTTTTATTAAGGTTTAAGGTTTGTACACATGGTTTTTGACAATATATTTTCAATAGATCACTTTTAACATCGCACCGTTTTATTTAGATTTAGGTTTTAATTTCCAATTTTAGTGCCGCACGTTTATTAAAGGTTAAGTTTTAATTTTTAGCACGAGTAACATAGTTTTACTTAGGTTTAAGTTATAAACATCATTTGTTAAGATATAAATATAGTACGGATCCAAACCAACGAATTCGGATTGACATTAATTTTCAAACTTGTTTTATTATCTTTCCTTTCAAGCTCTTGGAACTAGAAGGAAAACTCGAAATTAACCTAGTAAATTAAAAAGTAGTTTACAATCGAGTGATAATAATGTCACAATATTATTAGATATTTACACAAAACTAAATGATTTTTTCCGGTGGGAAAATAGCCAATTATGCTTAGATTAACGCAAAAAATATAAGGCGTATACATCGCGAACTATATGCAATGTCAAGAGCATTATCTGCATGTATACAATGTTAATTAAGAACATTAATTCACCACAAATTAAAATAAGTAATTATGCTATGTGTACGCTACTACACCTAATTTTTATTTTTCATTTAAACAAGAAAGTGCATACAAATATAAGAAGCGATCAAATTCGGCCAACAACTGCCTGTAACTTAGATAATTATGTTAATATGTCCGCATGTGTTATATTCCACAAATAACAATAAAATATTGTTTAGCTGAACTTAAAACTATCTATGTACAAATTAGAATACTATTTTTTATTTGGAACGAACCTTGGACATCTAGGAGATTAATACCGAGCTTGTTAGTACGTCGATCGAAAAAATTTTCATCTTGAATCATGGTGAAGTAATGTTCTTAACAACATTTTTAATAATATAATTTCTCCTACGGCTTTGAATTTCCAATGCGCTTTTAATTAGATTTTAGTTTCAACAATCAGTTTTAATATCTGTTTATAAATGTAATAATCTGGTTTTATTTAATTGTAAGTTTTTGTAATCACCATTCTTTTAATAACACGATTTTCTTTCTTTCACTTGAATTTAAGTTTTTAAAAACCATTATTTTTTTTTATAATGGGGTTTTAATAATAAGAACAATTAAAGTGTCGTTGTCCGTTGAACCTTTTCGTTTTATTGCCTGTCTTCAACACATTCGTTTCCTTATTGAACAAGATCTCTCTGTTTGCTGCACGTCTGGGGCTGTCGGCGTATTCGCAAAACCTACCCTTATAAACAGATTGACTTTCAACTTTTTCCCTTTTCATAATTGTTTCCTTTTGCTTAAATTAATTAACATTTTAGCTAAGAAAAAAATTTTAGGAAAAATTTTGTTCACCGGTGTTCTATGAGAGAGAGAATAATATGAGTTGTTTTTTACAACCCGTTTTCATCTCTTTGTTGGTAAAATAAAAATGCAACCATGCAGTAAGATCGTAAAATTCGCGCGCGTGAACGTCAAAAATTATTTGTCGGGTGATGAATGACTGCAATGACAGAGAGAAAATGAGAAAAAAAAACCTGGTGATCTTTAATGTGCCCGGATATTGAATTTTCTAGAGTGATGTCTAAAAATTTCTTGAAGCGAAAATAAAAGTAGAAATTAGTAAAACGTTTTGTAAAAATCGAATATACTAGCAATAAGACATGGAGCATCCAAAAATGTAAGCATTTTCCGAGAAAAGTTGCATCTAAAATAAATTTTGAAATTCGGCAAAGGTGTAATTAAAAAAATCTGCATGAATGTACGGGTTTAAATTCATGATGCAAACAAGATGAGAGAAGCGATATTTTTACGAACTTGTATTGCGTATTCAATTCCATTCAAATCTATTTAAAAATCGTGTCCCTGTGTTTTTTTCTTGTTACCTATGCAAAAGCCTTTGTGTACAATGCAGACTATATGCAGCGCACACATTCAAGGAAACTGCACAACAACATCTAATTAATGAATATTTAGTGGCACACATTTCAGGTGCAGTCATTTGCCCAATAATTTTGCATCCTTTGGAATTTATTTAAAATCTTATTTGCTGGAAATAACGCCACATAATCAAAGAAGGTTTATGTTTGATGAGTTGTGCTACTAAATATATGCTTATTGATTTGGGTGTGTCTTTTATATTAAGCGGAATATGGTTTGAGACATTTTAATGTCTAAATAAGTATAAAGGGAACATGTCAATTGTGGCCACATCTATATAAACAAAAATTCATGTATAATTAATAATTTAAAAGATCATTGATTTGAAACGAAATAAAAATATTTTTTTTTGAATAAGTAAGAGGAAGGTAGGCTTAAAGAGATCTTCGGACCCAAAATCGGCGTTTCCTACAAACCTTTCTATCTCTAAAACTGTTTGAAATGCTACCTTGTCCAGAAATTTAACGGGTATCGAAATTAGCAAGGATATTTTTAACAAAAGAATAGTCGAGGCGTCGAATGTTTTACTTCTTCAAAGGGTGGCTGATTGCTGAGTAGTAAGTTGGATTTTGAAGAAAACATTTCAGCCAACACATTAGGCTTATCAACCGGGTCAAATATTATTTGGTCGTTGTTGAGAAGAACCGGAATCGGTGCGATAGATTGGTTTCAAAGACTTTTCAAGGAAGTTTAGAAACTTTCCTCTCCCTTGGAAAGGCAGGCGATATATGTTGACGTCTGTGACATCGAAGACATCGAGTATCAAGATCGTTGGCGATTACAGCAAGTGGAAGCAATTTTACAATATGTTCCTTCATATTATACATATTATAGATCAACAGAAGGGTGTAACGGCGAAAGATTTATTCGACAACTGAAGAGAAGCCAGAGTAAGCCAGAGTATACTATGCCCATGCGCATAGTATAGACTGATTTTCTTCTTCGAATGACTATCTCATGCCGATTTCGGGTCTTATGGGACCTAGAAAGTCCGACCGGAGACTTTTTAAAATTCTTCTATAATTCTTTTCTCTTCATCCTGCTACCACGGGTGTCAGGAGCTCCCAAAGCATTTCTTCTGGCTAGCTTTGGCCTGATAAAGGGAACGGCCCATTATGGGTGGCTATAGTTAGCCCAAAATCGCAGGAAGAGCTTTTGCTCGGTGTGGGGTTGCATTGCAACCGGGTGCCTTACCCAACGAAAGACGGAGGTTTTAGATGGTGCCTCGCCCTCACCAGAGGGGAGATGCGACCATAACGTATCACGTCTGGTACTTGAGGACCTAATCTTCCTCATGGCAGCGTGTGCGCCGACTTCGGCATCGTATCTTGCGAGGATTATTAGCCTATGTGTGCCATCGGGCACCGTGGGGTTAAACCTTCACGGTAGTGTACCCACGTTAAACCCTCAGGGGCAACTGTCCTTATGATGTGTCTAAATCTAACACGAACTTCATTATTTTTAGGGTTACTTTAAATGGATTGAAAGCTGTAAAGACAGTTGTAGCTAGCTAGTGCGGCAGAAGTGGGGGTTTTAAATTTTGTCTCACGGACACCGAATAGACGGTTACACCTAAAAGAATTCCACGTACATGGCCGAACTAAACATTCCTTACCGAACGGACATCTCATGAGCCCTGGGCCATTCTTTATCCTACCTACCCTACTGGTCTCCTTCGGCCATGAGAGACCCGAAAGTTGGGTCCGAAGATCTCTAAGCTAGTTTCGTCTTACATTTTTACATTTTATCCAGAGTTTAATACATAATATTAAAATATGTAAGAGTTATCGTTTAATTTATGTAATTGTATTACGTGTATATATGTATTACTGCGGCCACAACTTAAATATTTTATCTATTTACCTACTTTATAATAACTTGCTATAACGAGCATCGGACCATAAACCACGTATAGAAAATGAGGCATCATATGCATGTTGCATTATTTCATCAGGATAACTCATCGAAACTAAACGTTCTTCAATCAAATAAAAGCTCATTAATTGACATTGAGTTGATTTGCATTCGGCCAAGATGTAGCACATATCAAGCCTGCATTGTTTAACATTTTCCACATGTAAAGAACGGTTAATAAAAATTTTGCGTTTCTTTTCTTTGCCTAGTGACTGTAGATATGTTCCATTTTAATGATGACAACGATGCGAAATTAAAACGGAACAAAACTCATTACTCTTTTTAGAAAATTACATAAACTGGATTTAATGTTGACTTTATTAAATAGTTTATAAGACTTCTTTATTTGAAATTGTTGTATCCATCACCAAACGTCCGTCTGTCCGCCTGTGAAATGTCTGTTGTAAACATTCTCTTGGCAGCGAAAATGAAGCTATCGACTTCAAATTTCGAAGAAACATCGGAAGTTCTTGCACGCAGATTGCTATTGAAAATGGACCAAATGGGTGGAACGACGCGCCCACCGCACCACGTGAACCGAGAACACCTCTATTTTGAAACAATGAATTGATTTTTTGCTCATTATTCATAAACTGTAGCAAATATATGCACAAAAATTCTATTCTTGAAAATTGACGCTGCCTACCCAATATTATATCGTACAAAAATTTAATTATTTTTTCAATACCTTTACAAAACGCAGAAACAAACTTCAAAAAGCCCATAAAGTGTACAAATTCTTGGCCAAGTACAACCCTTGAATGCACCTAAACATGTCCGCCTATTCGTGTGTCCACTTGTCTGTATTTGTGGTAAACATTCTCCCGTTAGTGAAAATGAAGACAAGTCTAAAAATTTGCAAAAGAATTTGGGAGAAGGCTTAACTTTTCAAAGGACTCGTCCATTCGACAAAAACTTTTATTTTGAAAATAGAAAAAATTAGCCGCGACCGCTCGATATTATAGAGGATGAAAATTCATTCTTTTTTACTTTTTTTGTCTTTTTTAGGATAACGGTGATGGATATAAAAGATTCGCTCACGACCGAATATAATTTTCTTATTTGCTAAAATTTGTAATGAGTTATGGGCCACATTTGGTGCAATTTCCGAGATTTCATTAATCATTTTTAAAGTTCTTATCACATACTTCATCCAGTTATTACAATATTAATGTACATGCCAAGCGGGTCACTTTTCTTTCGAAAGCAGGTATATCTTCTCTGAAATAGACAAGGCCAACCAACAATTGTTTATTCTGGAGACTCGGCCCAATAAAAGCAGTTTCGAACGATCGAAACATTCTTTGTATCATAATTTGTATTCGTTTAGTTATCCAAACAAGATATCTAAACAAGAATTATACATGGACCATATATTTTTGATTTGGAACTATGTAAAAATAAAAAAATCTTCAAACACAAAACAAGCAAGATGATTACATTGGGCTGACTAAATCTTTTATACCACCACCATTTCCATAAGAAAGACTACTCAAACAATGAAAGGCTAAACTTCTATAATATTGGATCGGTATGGCTACTTATTTATTTTTTTTCTAGAAACTTTTATTGAGTGTTGTAACGAGTCTTGTTTTCAAGATATGCTCAGGGCTACCCAGGAAGTCCCTTTTCAAGAAAATTTATTAAAAAAACTCTTGGATCTCCGTACTTTCGTTAAAGTTATATTTTTATTGTTTACGAGGATTTTGAATATTTATCGTATTTATAATTAGGATATACCGTATGCGATTAGAGATTTGAGCAAACGGGAGAAAAAAAAAACAGCGTGGTGATTCGCGGCCCGACTCTTGTTTAAAATTATTTTCCGCGTTTTGTCCGTACCGAGAAATATTGCAAAAAAAATACGCAGGAGGTGTTACAGCAGCCAGCCTTGGGCCAATAGGGCCACTCTTCCGCCCATGCCTACATTCTATTTATTTTCCGTTTGTTAGCCGTTTCAACGTCATTGAAAAGAGTGCTCCATTGTTCGGAGGGTGACGACTAAGCCAAGCCTGCCATCCACTATCCCTAAGTCAAAAAAAAAAAAAATATCCCTGTCGGTAAAGTCAAACACCAAGAGATATTTTGTCTCTTACTTCTTTGGCCGCTGTAACAGAAATTAAAGAATAAGCGTATTGCGACACGCTCTTTTATAGTCGCGATCACCATTGCTGTCCGTTTACGCAGATGCTTTGCCCGTACCTATGTTACAATTTCAATGCTTACTTGTACATGTGCTATAATGATTTTCTTAGATATGTCTTATTATTAATGCAATCTTATGTATGTGTTAGGGTATCTTTGGCGCTTAAAACTAAAACGTATGATTAAATATTCATAGAAGCTGTTAATCCCTACTTAACAAAATCAATTCAATGGTCTAGCTTTTGCATATTGAAGTCACCGTTAATATAAAAGCATAAAAACAACTGTAAATATATAAAATTCGAGATCATTAGGTATGTGCTCATAGGCGTAGTTGAAGTGTGTGTTAGTTGAACAACAAAACATTTCATATACCACCCCTAACATACTAACGGAGCTGTTGATAGACAAATGAATTTCTAGTTATATGATTTTGCTTAAGGCACCAATAAGTGCAAATCACAAGACCGTTAGATATGTGCCTTTGCATTATATGTATGCGACTTATCGTCGAACTATATGGGAACGAAATAAATTAATGACTGTTAATCCTTAATTATTAAGAATAGCTCAGTGACCTAAGTGCAGCTTATTAATAACTAGAAGTAAAACAAGTATATAGGCGTATATGATGTCATAATAGTAGGCATGTTGCCCAACGGATTGCAGCATGTGTATAAAGAGAAACTCTACATGTTTCCCTAGGAAAAGATAACGTATAATTATACTATTGATAGGATATTTATGATCGTGGATATTTATGTTGATAGGCATATACTTATGCAAGCGTAAATATATTGTTATAAACAGACGTATATGTTTCGCGGCATAGAAAATAATAAACGGAATGTACGTACAAGGTATATTGCTAGTCCCAATACAATACGTTTTTTTTCTATAATTTTTTTTTTTCGACGACAACACACCGACTGCTTTTAGACTTTACGAGTGCACACTTATGCGGACGGATTTGTTATCAGTAAGGAAGCAAAAAACCTTCCTTACAGTGTCTACTATAGTTTGTAAACAACGACCAAAAAATAGGGAAAACAGAGGTGTTCCCAGTTTATGTTGCATATAGGCGGTGTATTTTCAACCCCAACCTGCGTGCAAGAACATCCAATGTTTCTACCAAATTTAAAGCCGATATATTCATTTTTGCAGTCATGAAAATGTTTACAGTAGGCCACAGATTGTGGTAGGAAGGTAATTAATTTTGACATCATGAACAACTGTACATTCGCAAAAAAAAGTAAAAAGAAAAGATTTCGAAACGCTTTGTGAAATAATCAAAATATTTAACTTACAAGTTGAAAGAAATTTCAAAGTTGGAACCTGACCCGATTAAACATTCTGCCATGTTAGGTTTGACCAACTTAACTACAAGTCCATTGTGCCGTACGTTGAAAAAGATTTTTTTTTTAAACTTAAAGGTAAGGACAACCACAGCAGTTTTCTTTTTTGGAAAGCGTTTAGCATTAATTTTCTTTAGGGGAATTGTCAAACAGGTGAGAAAGGGTTAATGCGAGAATCGAGCTTGCTTGAATCTTTTTATTAACATGTGCGATTGTATAGTTCTTACTGAGAGGTGTAGTCTGCAAAGTAATAAAGAGAAAAGGGCACATACCAGAGTTTGGTTATGTGATAGATGGAAAAAGTATTGATTTAAACACTGTGACAGCAGTAATAGTAATAGTAAAAATAGTAATTTTTTTATTACGGATTCTTATGCTTGTTTTGAATTCAAGCTAAAAGAACTTAAGACTTTAAAAGTCTTAAATTAAGGAAATAAAACTTGGTTTAATAATTAATTAAATCTTTCTTAAACATCTTACTCACAAAGTTTGTAAAGTTATTTCACTTCTTTTTTCAAAGCACCATCATACCTTCTAAATATTTCTCAAAATCGATTTAGCCAATTTCGGTTTTAAATAGAATCAAGAACTGTTAAAAATATAATTAAAACTTACCTCGTTTGTTATTAAAGTTAGCTCGGTATGGTCCTTGGCGTCATATGAACATAATACACGAGCTCTTTTCATTTCATCAGTTCTAACAGTCACTGGTTTTAGATGTTTATTTGCTTGTGTGTATTCAACAAATGTTTCACGACCCAAAGACTGAATTTCAACGTTTTCATCTCTTACATCAATGATCTCAGATGAATTTGAAACTCCCAAACTTGAATAGGAAAATATATATTACTATTAGTAAACTTTCTTTCTGAAGTTTTAATTTTAAAATTTGCTGTGAAAGCTGTTCTTCTCTTAACTAAAATAGTTGACAGAAACCTTTAACTTAGCATACGTATATAATTAGACGATGTTAGCGTGTGCCTAGATGAACATATGGAATATTTTACGTTCCCTGATTTTCGAAATCGGTTGTTATATGTTTGAAACATTCCCGTTAGTATCTGATTTGTGATGTACTACTCTCTTAAACATAGCCCTTTTTATGTCTTTTACATTATCGCAAGCCCTGCAGTAATTTTTTAACTAGTCAGTATATTTATTTTTGGGAAATTGCACTATTGGGTTTTGATTCATTGCTTAAAGGTTTGAATAACAAGAAAATAACCAATTTTACGCTGCATCTGAGATTGTATATATGTTATGTCCAATATTGATATAAACTTACTTGACTAATTCTTTTTGTAAATGATTCATAACTTCATTGCATTGCTTGTAATATCGTGATTGAGTTTGTACAAAGGCGCACAAGTGCTTCAAGTGATTTTCATGTGATGAATTTAATCCTTGTAGGAGCGATTTTGTGATATCAGATTGACGATCAAATTCCGATTGCGCTACACGCAAATCACGTTCGGCCTGTTACGATACGAGACAAATAAACGTCAATTAAACAAATTAATTTTAGTCTTTTCAACAAAAATTCCAGGTGATAAATACCTGCTCTAAAGCTGCTTCAGGAGAAAGGCCATCCTTCTAGAAGTTTTAAAAGGCAACAAAGGGTTGAAATCAAGTAACAAATTAAAACTTATTTATTGCATCGGTAATAAAAGTACGCTTCAATATGTTTCGAATTACTTTTTACGTAACTTGCTCTTGTAGCTTTTAAGCTGTTTACAAACATGGAAACGTGTTTGTGGAGCAAAACTTTATAAACATATGCCTTCAACTTTCAAAGTAAACAGAATCAAAAGTTTTTGGGTCTTCGAATCTCCATCTTTTGACAAGAGAAAAGTACCTTGTTTCAAATTTAACTTCACAGAATAAAAATAATACATATGTGTCATGCGATGTCTAGATCTTGCCTGCAGACCCTCGACCGCTTACAGCGAAGAGCTCAAATGCTCTTGCGCGAGGACAGCGTGTCCAAAACTCTCGATGCACTTGGCAATCAACGTAATATAGACTGGGTAGTGCTCGTATATAGGTATACACAGGGCAATTGTTGTAAAGAGATAAACGAGCCCACGCAGCTTTCTCAGCATTTTCACCCGCTCATCCTAGAACTGCCCTAATATCCCACAACACGCTACCCTGATTTGTCGTTTCTTAACCGCTCTGCCTGCATTTGGAATAACCTACCCACGGTGGTGTTTTACACCGTACCAATTGCCTCCACTTTCATGTTGATCGTACACAAACACTAGTCTCTCCATTCCTTTTTCTATATATCTATAATTCTTAAAGATAGTTTGAGATAGTTAAGATAGTTTGAAAAAAATTGCTAAGTGCTGCAACACCAGACGAGATCAGTTCCAGACTGCAGTAGAGAAAGTGAGGTAGAGCTTTTAAACATAAATTAAATCAATAAAACAGGTTTTTCTAACAAGAGATTTGTATGTAATCTCAAGAAAAGGTCCGGGATCTAAAACACCAATAATGCGCTTTTAAAACAATATACAAAATGCGTATAAACGTATATACATACGTTATTCTCAACCACTGGTCGTTGTAATGTAACCGTTATTGTAAAAAAGGAGAAAATATGGACAATGAAAAGTTTGTATTAGTTTAATGCAAAAACTAAAAAAACGAATATGCAAATTTAATAGAAAAATCAGAATTATGAAATCAATAAGAAAAAAAAGAACGCTAATGAAATTCAATTATATATTAAAGGCAAGTAATTTGATCTATTAAAATAAGAGAGAAAACAAAATGTATACCGATGTCAGTTGAACAAATTTAACAAGATGTTGTTGCAAAATAGATCGCAATAGCGACTAACAGCCGCAAAGTTATCCTCTTGCATGATATTACTCGGACACACGTTACAAGAATTGTCAATGGTCCCGTGTGTCAGTCAAAGGTCAAAGGTAACTAACGCAGAAAAATGATCAAAGAGAACTTTTAAAATTTGCATAATGTTTTATATTTTTTCTAAAAATGTACATCTTTTAATTTTCATTTCAATAAACATACCATCTGCTGGCCTAACATACTTCGAGCTTTCTTAACGCGACTTTTGCATGCGTCTAAATCGAGCCTGCAAAGAAGAAATTTTGTAAAAAAAATTAATTTTTCAGTATTCAATATAGTATTGTAGTATAACCATTTATATTACGTAAATACAGTATGTAAAGAAATTAAGTAAACAACAGAAAAGAATAAGAAAGAAAATAAAATTTATGATACACTTCGAATTGCATTCCCATGCATGACCATATTAACAAAACGTAAAAATAATGCAATTCACTATAGGGCTTAAACATACATACATACACACACACACACACACGACTAAGCTCAGACTATTGTGGGGGTCACGGGTGGCGGACAGTGATCGCTCTGCACGTATCTTGGAATATATTTGTAGACTAGTTGCGAATAACCTATAAGCAGTCCCCAAGCAGGAGCGGAAAGGGGTGAAAATGCCGGTCAATTCTGCGAATCTTCGGCGACAGGACGAGTAGGCACCGTTCTTCGAGTAGGTGCTCCCCACACCCAATAAGGGAGTGGCAAGGGGGGAGAAATAACAGTCGTATAAGCTTGTGGGTAGACATCACGGCTGAGACCGGTAAATTCTTGATTATAATATACCGGGCAACGTATATAAATTGACACTATTGACTTGGTGGGGGCAGTATTCCGTTACCTGAGTAGAAGGTGTAACACCATGTCGAAATGAATTTCGGGCTAATGCTGCTCACTGCCTTTGCCCCGTTAAAATCTGCCAAGTAAGAACGCTGTAAACTGGCACTGAACGCTAGTCTCATAAGGGCTAACGTCTACCCCCGCATGGCCTCCTTGCTTGCATAGATAACCACGGGGTCCCTTAAGGCCAATGCACCTACGAAACCGGATAATGGCTTCTCAGCTGGGGCACAATCAAAATGATTTCTTCAAATAAAAAAACTAATACACCAACAGGCACTAGAGGTTACGGCGGCGCTTTGAGCGAAGAGAATCCCTTCAAAGTGAGCTGGAAAACAATGAAGTCGCCAGTAGGCGTGCAAACGCAGCCTCATCTCGGACAAACACTCCCCGAGAAGGGAAACTCTAGACCAGTAGATGTGGAGAACGAAGCAGCCTTCGTAAAGCTGGGCGGCTGTATAGAAGATTTGGTGGTGATCCTGCAGGAGAATGACGGAAAATGGTGTCACATAAACCAACAAACGCACGACACAATGGATGGCATCAGAACGATGTATGAAAGATGCCGGATTGAAAAAGACGCAGCAAGCCGCTAAGCTATTAGCAGGCGGAAAGGTGCGCATAGGTGGGCGATGGGCTGGGTCGAAAGTAAACCTCACTTTTATTAGCGACTGCCTAGTGACGAGATGCAAGTGGTCGCTGAGCGAACACAACACAAACAGCGAGCACCAGGCTATCTTCCTCGTTATAAAAGGCAAAGAGAACGGAGGAAATAAGTGGCACAAAACTACCGGGCCGAAGGGGAGGGATTCATCCTTCGGCGAGGACGTCTTTAACATCATTATGGACTCCTACGGCATATAAAGTCGATCTGAAGAAACTCTAAAGACAGAGAATGCCGGAAGTCACGTGTCCGCTCGCGCTCCGGCGAATAGTAACAACACTTTTTGCGCAGAGGCCGCTGTACGTGGTGGTAGATTTCCACGGCAGAGAAGGTGAAGCTATACAAGCAATTACTGTCGACGAGCTTTCATGCGCCTGCAAAAGGATTGTGGATAAAAACTTCCTGACCCGGACGGAGTACCAAACAAGGCCTTAAAGGCAGCGATACGAAGGACGTCAGACATCTTCGTGACGGTGCAACGGTGCCTCGAAGAAAGGATCTTTCCAGATGAATGGAACGTCCAAAGGTTGGGACTCATTTCGAAGTTTAATAAACCAACGAACGAGCCATCATCACACCGATTCATCTGACTGTTAGACACAATGGGCAAGGTATTGGATAGGGTCGTATACGAACGCCTACTAGTCGTGGCCGAAGAAAGACGTGTTCTCTCGGATAAACACACAATGTCACAAATCATTTCGTGGCACTAGCCTCAAATGCTATAGCCCGAGACCGAGGGAGGGGCGGCGATAAAAAGTACCACGCCGTCGTTACACTAAACGTGTAAAATGCCTTCAATTCGGCTTAGTGGGGGATTCGTAAGGCCCTCATAAGAATGCAGGCTCCAAGATATATACTTGAGATAATAACAAGCTATTTTTCGAACCTTAGCGACCATCGACCCACGTTGAGTACGCGGCTGAGAATACTGCCGGCATTCAAAGGGAGTGGAAGCCAACAGTGTATCCCACTGAGGTCTCACGTTAGGAAGCGTGCTAGCTACAACCAGCTCCCCGAAGTAATACCTAACGGTGGTCCGTTACGTATTACGTTTAGTACGTAAGCGCCATGGATGGCGAATCGTGCATGCTGCTAATAAGACCCAGCAGTATCTCTTGAAGATTTTTACCTCCAGCTCGCAGCTAACAAAAAACAAAAACACACACACACGCACATATTATTTGAACTAGTGAGACCAAATTTACACGTTAGAAAAATAGTATATAATAATCAAAACCATCGCACACAAAATATCCTTCTAACATTTTCAAATATTACAATATTATTTAATAAGAAAAATTAATTGCAAAAATTTCAACAATTCGTAATTACATAAGTACATCAAGAATCCTTAAACTTAGAATTAGCTCCTACTTTCTTTTTTTATATTATTTTAATTATCGTAGTGTAATCGTTTTCATTGAAGTAGAATTTTTGCAATTTATTTAACTAGTTCGGTTTACTTTGCGCACTTTTATCATTTAACAAAGGCTTACTTATACTCTGCTCGAATTCACCCGTACCAGAAAATAATTTTCGTCTTGTCCACCTTGTCATGATGCAGGCAAGCGTATCTGCTACGCAATTCCTTAGTTATCGTCGCATGTTAATGCAATTTCTTCTATAAAATTTACAGCACCCTAACTTTATATACCAGTTTCACGCAGCTTCCTTTTTTTCTCTTAAAATGAGATTTTTTAGGCAGACTGGCTTTCCTTAAGAACCACCTTCTTGTTGCAATCAAATATTTTATAGCAACTCCTCTTTGGAACGAGTTTTTTTTCTATAACATTTTTTCTATTCCCGTTTTACGATTTCGCAACAACGTTAACAAGCTTTAACGAATTGACGTCCTTTGATATCTATACATACTTTCTTCAAAACCTCTACTTTATCGGTCGAGCCGAAACCAATTCACAATCAACTATTACAGTAAAACAGCCATAAATGAAGGGTATAGAGTACGTATACCATGTTACACGACATCACTTTGCTACCAATTTCCATTTACGTTTATAGCAATCGCTAAAGGATATCGGTTTACTAGCTGTAACGGGTCTTCTTAACCGGGGTATTACTCAGTGCTTTCCTTACTTTCCAAAAAATTTATAATTAAGTAAAAGATTTAGGCATTCGTGTTTTTGTAATAATTTATTTATTATTATTTCCCGGAAATATTGATACACCATTACGATTGTAGATCTTTGCGGCAGAACAAAAAGCAACACAGAGGTGTTGTGTCTCGCGACCCGATTGTTGTTATTAACAATTTACTTCCGCCGAACTTTGCTTTACTGAACTTAATTTCTTTAATTTTCCCGCCTACCACGATTCTATAAAAACAGGTTTTATATTACAACAGCCGATTCTATGGGCGAATAGGGCCAGTTATTAGTCTCTAAATGCCTCTTCTATTAATTTTATTATTGCTAACAGTCCAAAGACTCATTTAGGGACAGCGGTTAAGCGGAACCGGCCACCCCCTATCTGTAAGGTGAAGTAACCTTACCATTTTTTTAGGGACATCGGTTAAGATGAGCCAGCTATCCCCAATCTGCGACCTCGAGAATAAAAGAAAAAAAGATTCATTTTGTCGATTACCAACTTACCACTTTGGCTGCCGTACCAAAACTAAAATATCAAGTATGTTGTGCATCGCGCTTTTATAGCTGCGATCCCCATCGCTGTACTACCCATCCCCCAATTTAGAAGAGTTCATTCAAAAATCAATAATGTGAAGATCTTCAGCGGCTTAAAGGCCCATATTGGGTTTTGGTTGGCGCCAATTACAGAGTCTTCTTCTAAATAATGTACATTTAATAGCCTCTTCGAAACGTAGAGATTGTTAAGATTACCTTTCAGTATTAAGGCCACATCCGCAATATTTTTTGGGGAAGTGGTTAAAATATTTGGCGATGATTTTTTAATTTAATTGATTAATGCATTTAATCAACTTCAACATAATAAAGCTGTGTAGTAAATAGCAAGTGCAAAGGAAAACGAATTGAAGTTTCACAGACACATCCCCGTGTGGAACTGAGGGACTAATTACCTTCGGTGTGCATAGTTGGCGATTTCATACTGCGAGTGCTATCAGGTAACTCGGGGTTAAGCTTTCACGTAGAAAACCTAGAAACGTCTAGTTCATGATTATGTTATGAATTTGCATCAGAGAAATTTATAATTTAGATTAGCGAAAGCTACCAATCACTAATTTTATTTATCGTCGACTGTCCGCCAAAAAAGGAGAAAGGCCAAACCAAATGCTTCAGCAATTTATCCAGAAAACGTTGAAAGTCGCCATAAAATTTAAGAGATCCAGCCTTGATCTTGATTTCAACTGAAATTCGCCATAACTCGTCGTGTAGTCTGCTTGAAGATAACCGTAGCTTAATAACAATTACGTAATCTAAAATTAATCTTAGCACCCTCCATAAAGTGAACATAAGGAAAGCTTTTGATTCCTGTATGTTGAAAAGCTCATTATTGTGTTTACGTCGGCTATATATTATGGAGATAAACTTGGTTTGTTTAGTCAATATAGTCTTGGAAATGTATTAAATGAATTAATGTAATAAAGCTGAAAAGATTGAACAAAATCGACGATGGAAGATCATTGATGGTACAAGACACGTAGAAAGCTTAATAAATGACTCTCCTAAGGTCCACCTGCGTTACGGAAAATTCAATTACATGTACGCCTGGCAGCAGAGTATTTGAAATGGTCATACGCAGAGCCGTTTCTCATATCTCTGGCTTCTCATTCCTATAGTACTTACACAACCTATTGAATCCCGGTAGGAAAGTTTAAAGGCAGCGTTGTTTACTCGAAGCGTATGTGAAAATAGTGTAATGGCGCTACTTAAACATAATTCATCGCCTTTACGCGCAGATAGCGGCTTCATTTTCTTCATTTGTTTTGGGTTTTAGCGATTATAAAGTTCCACGAATAGAGTCATGAGCAAGGAAATGAGCAGGGAGTTTACAAGTAGGAAAAAAGAGAAAAACTTGAAAAATATTATGGAATAATGTTCTTAAGTTTGTGACTTGATCCGAAAGCAATTTAAAAGAATCATCTATATTTCTGAAAGTCTTATTACTGAAATGTCCAAAAAGTTTTAACAGTATATTACAGAATCTGAAGCGAGGAATGACATGCAAAACTTCTCAAAAAGAAACGGGATAATATAAAATTCGAAAGAAGTAATGACCTTTATACATAAATGTCTCTATAATCTGCTATATCGAAAACGCCTGTGAACACAACCAAAAAGAAAAATTTCGTACTCCAATGCATGTATCAAATTACAGTGATAGAAGTTGTCTGGTAGAAGACGAATGATGCGAATCAATCACTGCTTCCCTTTGAACTCATTGCTGCGCAGTTGTGTATGGTTTGCATAATTGATAGTTTTGCTACTTTACGGGGACATAAGAGGAAACACGACAATAAATACTAAAACACCGAAAATATTTTTTCATGGAAAAAAATATTAACAAATATTTTAAAAAACGAAATATTAAGTATCAAAATTCATTAATTGATATTATGAAAAAACAATCTAAGGCTATTACAACAAAAGTTAAAAATAAAAGTCAAAGCCATTAGAAAAATAGTAGGGAAGGTTCAAATAAGAAATCATATCATAAAAACCAAACGTTTCAATTTGCTTATCTGTACTCGAGGTTGCTTATTTCATACCGCTTTTATATTGTGAAATATGAAAAAAAAAAACACACACACAGAACTGTGATGTGTTTTATTTGAAAGCACAGAAGAAAAAGTAATTAAGTATATTGGTCGTTTGCTTCACCAACTAATTCCCGTAATTTGAATGGAAGCAAAGCGGTTTTATGTGGTTTGTGCCGAAGCGAGATAATGGATGGATTGTTCTTCTCTTGATTGCTGAACTGATTGCTGTATATTCGGTCGACAGTCGCTTCGTAAGATTGATCATATGTTGTATGTTATTTATTAAAACACAAATTTTTGCTGGCTTGAAATTGTTTTGGTATCAAGATGCTCAAAACGAAATGAGTACGCATAATTAAGTCGGGTAACTAATTGCATTGTATGTATGTAACCGGTTTCTTCCGTATGTTTTCAATTAATACAAAAGTTAAGTTCAATATATTATAAAACAAAGATTCTCTAAAATGAAGTGTATCGTTTAGCAACCGGGTTTTGGAGCAACTGACCACCTTGGTAGTTTCTGAATATTACGTAAGGCTTAAGCTGTTTAAGCATAGTTGCGCGCCTAGGCGTGATATCATTCCATCAGCTATTCTTAAATCATACGTCG
>CCAG010012395.1:0-71989 GCA_001077435.1 Glossina morsitans morsitans
TGGTCCTGATGACGTTCTGTCTGTTATTCTCCAATAGTGTGCTGATTTATTATGTTCTCCCCTTACACATACTTTTAATGTTTGTTTGAAAATAAGTCACATCTCATCGGTTTACAAAAGTAGTTTTATTTTGTCTTCTTTATAAGAGTCATTCTCGAAAACTTATTAAGAATTATAGGGGGATTGTCAAACGTAGTAAATTGCCCAAATTATTTGAATCCCTCGTAGCAAAAAGGCCAACTTCTGTTTTAGGGTCAATTATATCGCTTTGTCAGCACGGCTTTTTAAAAGGAAGATCAACTTCTACCAATCTTTTGGAGTTTTGTAATCCAAGATACAGAGCATTTTCCGATCATAAACAAATTGATGTTATTGTTATCGCTTCAGGTGTTCCTCAGAGTGATTATCTTGGCCCGCTTGAGTTTCCGGAGTGCATTCAGCATTTCCGTGGTTTAATGTTTAGAAACGATGTTAAACTGTCCCTCTCGTTTGACTCAATACATGGTACTAAACTTCTTCGATCTTATCTTAAGAACCTGTGTTCATGGTTTGCAAGCAATGGTATGGAGCTGAATCCAAAAAAATATAAGGAGATGTCTTTTACGTGGTATAATGCGATGCTCTCCTATTATCGTATTGACAATCATATCCTGCAAAATGTTTGCAATTACAAAGACTTTGGAGTTGTTTTTAATTCCAAAGTTAAATTTAATAGTCGTAGAGAAGTTTCAATTAATAACGCTAGATCCCTTCAAGGGTTTATAAAAAGATGGAAGAAATAACAATTCATGCAGAATTTGTATTTCTAACTTGGCTTCACTTTCGCAAAACATACAATTTCAAAAGGCCATTGAGGAAAAGTAAAGTAGAACCAATTTTAGTCTGCTTAATAAAAAAATATACGTTATTCAAAAGATATTTTTAAAGAAAGTTTTTATTTAAGTGAACTAAAAAGTAATATATATTTTTTAATCCAGCCAGGTTATGTCACGTAAAAGTTTGGAATATTAATGTGAAAAAAATCAATTTTTTGAAACGGCTCACGCTTTTATATATAGAAAAAGATACCACCAAAAAGCCGATAAAAATTTTTAAGTTGTTTCCGACGTGAGTCGGTCAGGCGTACAAATGCATAAAGAATGTTTCAATAATGAAGGGGGACTGGTATTTGTTTGCACCGCAAACGCGCACTACACTGTTACAAAGTTAACAGTTAACAGTAGCATTTGTATAACTCTTCTACCATACTATACTGGTAATTTAAGCATATTAGATAATATTGAACCAGTCAATAATCTTACCGCGTCATCTGTTAATGTAAATATCCTTACAGATATTTGGCATGCAGATGATAAATTCGTTAGCATAATTAATGACAAAGTCCTTTCCGTTCTAGCGTTCCCACTTAAGCAGGGTTTTGGCGATGATTATTATCGCTCATTTATTCCTAAACACCGGGAGTACCCCAGAAAATTAAAGTTAAGTTAAGCTAATTTTTTGGCGACGTGATTTATAGCTTTTTTACCACAATGTGTACATGATTAAATGCTTTCTCGAGTTGCTTGCCGCTTTCTCTATGCAACTACCTGTGTTCATTCATTCATCTTAGGTATTCTTGGCATGTTGTGTCAAACCCTCCAACCAATTCGGTATCATCACGACATGGGATGCATTGGAGGAGGATTTTCTGGGCCGTTTGCGACTATGGAATAGGGAAATCTTATAATAGCTGATGCTTTTCTGGCCTTCATTTTGCGTCTTCTTGTTCGGTGCCCTTTTTCATCTGGAGATTGGTCTGTGTTTTCTTCCACATCGGCATGTTGTTCACTGTTGAAGTCGTATTTTATATGATCATTGGGACATTTCCCAATTCAATTCTTTAAACTTGCTTGATTCGTTAAACTTGATAACTCGATATACTTGTTCAGACTTTCGACTATTGATGAACACGTACTTCCTTGAGCTGCGTCTCGCGTGTTAAGATGGCATACTCGGAATGCACTCTCGCACGATGATACTTGGCGTCGGTTTAAGATTTTCATACTTACCTTCAAGAACTTCAGTGAAACATTTGTTTCGGTCCGGTGTACTTGTCATTTTACATCTCGAGGATTTGCGACGCATGAAAAGTCAGGCACATCAAATAGGAAGCTATCGGTCAATCTTACAAGAGCTTCAAAATCTATAATCTTACTGAAATCTGTGAACGCATTGGCATTGTAATGAGGTACAGTCAAAGTGATAGATTATCCTCTTGATAATAATCCTTTTAATCTGGGCATTAAATAAAAAGGGTTTGAAGATAAATTCGAATTTAACTAGCAAATACACCTAGTGTATCTGGTAAGAAAACTCTGTAAACGTCTTAAAGAGCTCCGTTAAATATTTAAAATTGAGGTATAGTTGGATTTGAAGGACTACTCCCTCTATATTAAATAACGTAAAATATTGTTATAGAAATATCATGAAATCTATTTTTAAGAGTTTTTTAAAGTTTAGTATGTTAGCGAAAAATGGGTATGGAAAATTTGAGACTCTCGTGCGGCTAAACGAGAAAACATCACCTATATTCACCGATATTTCGTGAATCTTTATGGAAATGCCTGTCTAATGAGAAAAAAAATTTTAACTCTTTTCTCAAGAACTACTTTTAATGAATTTTTAAAAATTATATACCTAACAAGATAACGCATGTCGCCCTAACATTAACGGAAAACAACTAATTTAACTTCTTTTTTAACAGATTCAAATCCGTTTTTTTCTGCAAACGACGTACACGTTGTCTTTCTCTTGGAGAGATCAAAATTCTTCTTTGATTTAGTAACTATATTATCTGTTGGAATAAAAAAGAAAAAGCCGTGGGTTTTATATCAAACTGAAATAGACAACCGTGGGTTTTACATCTAACTGAAATATAAATGAAAAATGACGAATATGGGAAGGAAAATCAGTTAAAGGAGAACACAAAGGAGTAATAAAAACGTAAAAGAAAGGAAGGCTCCTGCAATGTGTGTACACATATGTATGCATAACGTCAACATATATTAAGTTTGTAGAGAGACTGAAAAGTGAGCGAAAGAGTTTAGATACATTGCATACATACAGTTTATGGAAACGCAACAATGTGCTGAAGACACCACTTGCGACGTAAGAAAATATGAAATGTAACAAAATTTGCAATTATTAGGAAAAATATTTCTAATTTTTTCTTGTTACTGAGAAACAAAATCGCTTTATTCTACATTTACTTATTTGGTTACTGTATTTATATTATAATTATTTTGGGTACAATATCATGGGTAAATCTGAGATTTTATTCATCATATGACCATAATTTAGTGGTACGACCAGTGGTTAGTGGTTGCTTGATTTAATGTCACATTGCGTCAAACGTTTGCAAAGCAACGGCATTGAGAATTCGTTCATATGCGTTAGGTGCACATATAAATGTAGATCACGAAAAAGCGAACAACAGGCATATATATCAAATAAACATAATTTGATTTGGTACACCATTTATTTGATATCGAAGATATCCAGCCTTATTCCATGAATCTTTTAATTTATATATGACATTTTACCCAAAATGATTACAATTACAGAAGATAAATAAGTTCACATATACACCTTATATACACCTTTTATTATTTTCCAGGATCACTTCTTTACAAAAAATACCAAATACATGCATTGTTAAATGAATAAAATTCATTAGTGTCACCTACAAAAGAATTTAGTTTCTTTTTTAATAAATTCGAATTCGTTTATTCTTATTAATTACGTACAAGCAATATTGCTGTAGCAAGGAACAAACTCTCTAGCGGTTATTTCGTGCATATTTATATATACACATACATATATATATATATTTCTACGTACGTGTGAATTTTTTTTGCTCATTCGACAGGTACTTTTATATAGATGTGATATAGCTGAATGTAGGTGACATTTTCTAGTTTGGCCGCATCAGAGTCCCAAATTTTCCATACCCATTTAAGAATAGTTCCCATAAGTACAATTTAAATTTGTTTAGTTTGTTGGAAAGGTGTTTTCATATAGATTTCATGAGATGTCCACAGAAATATTTTACGTTTTTTTAAATGGACGGCAAATCGAGCTATATCTTAATTGTAAATGTTTAACAAAGCTCTGTTAAAACGTTTACAGAGTTTTGTTAACAGATATGGCAGTTGTGTTTACTAGTTAAATTCGAATTTATCTTCACACCATTTTAATTAAATGGTCTTGAAAACCAGAATCTTAAGGCGTTAAAAAAAACCCTTTCGCTTTCACTCCAAAATTTTAAACGCCGTCAGCTTTTACGTATAGTCGCATAAAGCGAATCGGATAAAAAATGTTCCCCACCTTTTAGTTCGCTTAAATAAAGGCTTACTTAAAAAGAAATTGTTTCCGTAATATATTTATAAATTATTTTATTTTATTGAAAATCTATTTTTTATACGACTTGGCAATACCCTCTAGGTAGTTAACGAAAAAAAAAGTGCGGAAATTATACTCCCTTCCAATTTAACTCTCTAATAACTGCATTTCAAACACTGGGAAAAAGTTAACACTAAATTTTATGCTATATTCTAAAGCTAGAGTAGCGCAGAGGATTTCCTCAATTATCCTAGGGGTATCTAGAGAGTCCTATTTTAAAGACACTGTAAAGGTTTCGATCGAAAAGAATGATAAATTGATAAATATAGATAGATAAATAGAGGACTTGTTGCTTATTCCGTTTTGAAAAATCATGCTTTCGCAAAATCACAAACTTTTTATTATTTTTTTCTATTAGTCTGCGATCTCAGGACCATAAAAATGCTTTGTAGCCGCATTCATAATTAACATAACCCAGTTCGTCCTACGTCGTTCGATATACGTTCGTCTCGATGAAGGTACGCTAACGTACATATAAATACTTTCGAAAGTCATCTGTTGGCAGATCAGGGAGCCCTCCCTATTAACTAGCTGAGGAAGAAGAAGATACCAAAAAAATGCAACCCCGCATTGGTTACTTTAAGTGGAATTTCCACGTCGTAAACATGACTTCGCAAGCCGAAAGAAAAATCGAATAAGCATATAAGTCTTTTTCTCAAACTAATTACAATCGAATTATATCAAACCTTTTAACCACAAGATCTTGGTTTTTATGTCCATCACCGAAGGATGAAGACTATTATTTACTTTGTCAAAGCGTATGCTATGTAAATACTTAGCTTGTTTCAAATTCGAAGTGCACGTGAACACGTCCATCTGCTCGTCTGCCCAACTGTATCTGTGGTAAAGATTTTTTCGTTCCCAAAAATGAAAATATCGTCTACAAATTCGTAAAAGAATTTGAGCATGATCCAAACCGGTCAAAGGACACAGTCATTTTCACTTTTATTCTGAAAATATTTCTATTTCTGATCTTTTTCAGATCAGCCATCCAATATTATAGAGTACGAAAATTTAATTCCTTTATTTTTTTGTCTATTTTGAGTAACGACGGTGAGATACGGTCATGACCAAATATAATTTTCTCATTTGTTGCACATCATTATCAACACCAGTGAATAACTGCGTTGGACGAAACGTCGTTGGATGTCTAAGGTTGGCCTTCCTGGACTATAACATTCTTATTTATTTTTTGAATGCAATTGTATAAACCCAAAACAACTGCCGCCAAGACAAATCTTTTTCGGACAATTTAACATTCGTTTTGACAACATTTGTAGCACATGTAAAACATACACGCGAAATTCAATAATGCGCGCAGAAAGAAAAAATCAGCAAGGTATGTGGAAGTCCAAAAAACCAAATTTCAAATATGCCCTCCTGACTGCTAAAGTGTTTTCCGCATAACGTCGATGATTACTGAAACGACTAGCTTCAGGGATGTATTTTTTTCTTCTTACTCTGAAGTAACGAATATTTGAAAACTTACGTGAAAGAACTAACAACAGTTGCGACAACGAAATTGTTGAGCACAATACTGCGGCTATGGGTTTTCAGCAAGAGCAGTAGCAATGTTAATTAGCAGTTATTTGATAGTTTGCTATTTCATTCTCATTATTTGTATGGGCAAAAATTCTGTTAGCGAAACAAAAGCATATAGAATTCTACGTTTTTCGCGGTGTAGTTCTACGAAAAAAAAGCCGAAAGCTAGTTAGCAAATATCGATTTTTTTTAGCTCATCGTTTACTTCATATTAAAAATTTTAATAAGGATATGAACAAATATTTCATACTCAACAAGTTATATTAAAGGAATATATTAATTTATCTTTATTTAATTTATTCATTACTCATATAATTTTTTTTTTGTTTGCATACAAGTATATTTGAAACTTTTTTGTAACTTTCCACATTATACCTGAGATACTGGGCAAGGCGCGTTGTTACTTTATTTCAGATTGTTATTATTTTTTGAATATCTTTTTAGTATTTGTATTTCTTTGCAATGAAATCCAATACAATAATAGTATGCGTCTTGTATTGTTATAGGTCAAAGGGTAGGGGCAATCAGGACATACTCCGGAAAGACAATAAAAAAACTAAAGTTCAAGAAATTTGCGCTCGTCCTTTGTGTGTTATGTATTCATCCTTTACGTGAGTGGTGTCCGTTAACTTTTCGTTGTCTGTAACATATCCGCCCAAAATTAAGTATTCATGCCTGTTGTCCGTCCTTTTAACTTGGAGGCACGTTCAGCTTCTTTAATTTTGCTTTCAATTACTTACCAAAACTTTTCAAATTTTAGAAAAATACATTAAATTGCATTTATTAAAATCTGTTCGCTTTAAGCAAGAATTACCCAGTAGTGTATGGCATCATAAGCCAACCGTTAACTAACTCCGTTAAAATGCAACGACGACATGTCATTACTGGTATTGGTTTATACTTAGCAGAGTGACTTTTGAGATGATCATTATTATTGCTATTAGTACTATCATTATTATTATTGACGTTATTACCATCGTCAGGTCAACATTGTTTTGTTTTGAGATATTTTCTTCCAATTTGGAATAATGAAATCGTAAACACAAATCTACACTTTTTGATCATTGCATAGTTTTGTTCACATTGAATATTCTTTGAGCTGAATATCGAGAATAAGACTACTGACGTCTTATATACAAGTGACTAAAGATGAAAATCTGAATGACATGAGTTATACTTCAATCCGTACATATCTAAAGAGAGAAGGAGATATGAGAATTTTTTTCGTAAAAAACAAGCAAAAGAGAATAGAAAATTGTCCATTGGAAATTTTGAGGACAATATCCTCGACATAAGCAGTTGCAGGAGAAATGAACACAAAAATAATGTAAGCCGAAATTTGTACGCTCTGATAAACCTAATGACTACAAACTGTACTGAGTAGAATACTTTTCGGTTTATAAATATTTGGAATTGCTCCATAATCTAATGCATGTGTATGTCTCAACGCGAGCGCTTACAGTTAGAATTTGGTGTAAACAACTTTAGTAAATACAATGTGTTTCACTCATATGTTTTCACGATCAACACCATCAAGGAAACAAACTAGTTATTGCCCTCGCTCTTTTTATAAGGATGGCGTTGCTCAATCCGTATACTTACACAAATTGAAATTTCGTGTGGCATTTAAATTAAAATTCATGCGATGCCCACACTAGTCTATGTACTGACTGCTGTCAACAATTGAAAATCAAAAACAAACAAAAGCAAACCGACTGCTACACAACGCTTTTCAAAGTACGTGAAGCTTCGCCCGGTCGTTATAGAATTAAATTGGAGACTGTACTCTACACAGATGCATCGCCTGTGTGTGTGAGACAAATGAAATAGCAAAATATGCAGTGTAATAAGCAGTTGACTGTTTAGTAGAAAAACTATTTAGAAGTTACTTTTAATATTCGTTACATAAACAAGCTTACATTCTATTTGATTTCTCTTCAAAATCCTGGCTTTAGTTTTTCATCGATTGTAATCTTTGTAGTAGTTATTACATACCATACCTTCTTTCTTCCTCAACCAGAGAGAAGATTCATATGCAAAAGAAATAATAAGTAAATTAGATAAAGATAAATTATTTCTATTTTTAAATTTAAATTATATCCGATTAAAGAAAATGTGAGTTCATATCACAAAGCCATTAATAGAATAGTTACACATACAAATCATGAGAATGAAGAAGCATATAGTCAAAAGGCTGGTGGTTAACAGTGTTACTGTTATTGATAACAAAAACGCAAAAGTTCGTAATAATCTCCGAGTCTGAATTTTGAGCGAAAATTCTGGAACACGTTGTCATATAGTTGTCTCTGATAGTGTCCAATTATCTAAATAGGCGGAAAATAAAGTTAAATGCAGATAAGACGCAAGTCATCGATTTTCCTCAAAAAACCCTTGTAGTCTAACCCTTAATAGTATGTAATTCTTCTTTCTGAGAACTGGTGTTTTGTAATTAGGTGTTGTATTGGACAAAACGTTAATCTTTCGCAATGATTTTCAGCTTATCAAAAAGCAATACAGCATTGCCATAAAAATGCTACATGCACCAATAAACAGAAATTCTAAACTGCAAATAAGAATCCCTTACGTAAAGTCGGTATGATATCCGCCTGAGTGGCCGAATAAGCAAGGAGTCTCAACTAACAGCGCCAATGGTCGTAGGTTTTAAAAAAGCCGATAGCCTCAGATGCTAGGGCTTTAAAATTTTAGTCTTAGAATTTATTCTCTGGCCAAATTAATAATAATAATAATAATAACACTAGTAATAATAAAATGCTATGCAAATAGTTCATATTAGTTCACTCTTTCCACAATAAAAAAAATTTTGAACTTAACAATCAATCGTTAAATCGCTTTCTTGATTATAAGGAAATATTTGGGCGAGAAACGAAAATGGATAACGTGAATATAATTTTACTACCGTGACAATATTAATGATGTAAGAAGGCAGAAGTCGTTACACAGATGCAAAAGGAGATTCGGAAGTGAAGAGCAAAGCTGCACAGTACGTTGCAGGGGCGCAGTAAAGCATCATTACGAACAGGAAAGAGGTTATTGCAAAAAGTACTAAGAAAAATCTCTTCAACTGCATGACATTTTAAAGCGTTATTATAAAAAATTATAAAAAGTATTAATTTTTCGATGACAAGTTTATTTAAATAATGATGAAAACAAAGCCCACATTGTAAATGCTAAACAAATCCATCATGTTTTCGCATGAGCTCACATTGGACCCTACACAAAAGTAAACGCATTTTTCGAATTCATTCGTCATTCTCGTTTTCTCTTCCTTCAAATATTTTTCCGCTAAATCGGCAAATTTGAAAATTACTTCCAAAAATGTTTCATCTTTAGCCTTTCTTTTGTAATGGCCAGACCTCCTTCCCGAACTAGGTGAACTATATTCCGGAAACTGTTTATACATATAATGCTCACACATCATGCTTACTGATGCGACGTTATGAAATGTCGCAAAAACTGCATGGCGTAAAAGAATTTCCATTTAGTATTATCAGGCGAGTAAGCTTGAAATTGCCTTGCCACTATAGCCCGTGGTAAACCGGTCTTTCAGCGAATACTCTCTTACTTTGCACTTTCGAACTGAAAGTATAGAAGTTGAATTCAACTGTATGTAAATTTTTTGTATTTAACGGGTGTGTCCAATCTATGGATATAGCTTTTCAGACTTTTCCCATTTCCCATTACATTCCGGAAGCCTGGCAAGCATTTGTAGAATTCATCTTGCCTTTCGTATACTTCCTTGATTGATTGCTTTTTTTTTCAATCACTGGACTTTTATTTCGATATCTTTTTTTAGTTTAATATTTTCTTCTTTCTGCTTATTGACACAGCGATAATAAAATTTGAAACAATCATTTTAACGCTTGTATTACTAACCATATGATTTTGTTTTGTTTTCATAAACGCAACGCTGTTTTGCCGCAGGAGTCTTAAAAATTTGTCAAAAAGTTGCGTCAACGCAAAATGTAAAGCATGATATATGTTCAACTAGATGTGTGTACACACAAGCAACTTTAATTTAATAGTTGGTTCACCAGACAAAACGTAAATATTGTGTTAGCGCTTAGTGTTGATCACCAGTATTGAAACGTTGCATAAAATGGAAGAACATATATTTTGTACAAAACCAGTTGCTGGTTCCTAGGCTAAACACACCTGACGCTAAGCTACGCTCTTATCTAGAACACTGTGCTGCTCATTACAGTAGATGTATGTTCTAATAATGGACAAATTTCTCTTAAGCTCTAACGTTTCGAGAATATAGCAAATCGGGAGGCAGTAGATATTTCAACCACTCCTATAACCTGACTAAGGAGTGATTGCTGGCAACATCCTACATTTTGTTAATTTCTTGTTGACGGCTGAGATTAATGCTTTTTGCAGACATCGTTTTTGTCTTCAACTGTTTCTTTGCCATCTGTAAAATTTTATTGTTCTATAGCGTCATCACCACAAATATGCACTTCTTGACCATTACGTCTGAATAAGTAATTGTTTTTTACACATAATTTAATACAAATTTTTTTTTGAATAAATTTATTTGCTTTACAAATTTGGCTGCAACAATTTTCGACAGCTGGGAAACATCGTTTGATCTGTGAAGCAATGAATCAAACGACATGAAATTGCTGCCAATAATTGTTGTAGCAATTTAAGAACGAAAGTTGTTTTATTTATTGTAGCCTATGAGTAATGAGTAAAAAACCAATTTTTTATTCCTTTTGAAAAGTAGGGGTGTTCTGACTTTATGTAGCACGGTAAGTGTGTTCCTCGACCGATTCGGACCATTTCAATGCCAAACTGCGCGCAATAAATTGCAATGTTTCTGCTCAATTTGCAGACGACAGCTTCATTTTTGCGGCCAAGAGAATGTTTACAACAGACATTACACAGACTGACAGACGGACATGCTTAAATCGATTTGGAATTTGATGCTGATCAAGTATATATGTACTTTTTGGGATCTCTCACGCTTCCTTCTGCGCGTTGCAAACCGTTTTGACAAAATGAAATATACCTTCATCCTTCGGTGAAGGGTATAAAAAAATTCTCCGCGTACATCCAATATTTTAGAACAAGAAAATTTATTTCTTTTATTTTTTTGTCTATTTTGAATAACGGTGATGGGTATAAAAAAGTCAGTCACAGCCGAATATAATTTTCTTATTTGCTGTCTATTATTACCAAACCGAGTGAATAACTGCGTTGGACCAAATGTCGTCGGATGTCTAAGGTCGGCCTTCCTGGATTATAGTATTCTTACTTGTTATTTGAATGCAATTGTATAAACCCAAAACAACTGCCGCCAAGACAAATCTTTTTCAGACAATTTAACATTCGATTTGACAACATTTGTAGCACATGTAAAACATACACGCGAAATTCAATAATGCGCGCAGAAAGAAAAAATCATCAAGGAATGTGGAAGTCCAAAAAACCAAATTTCAAATAAGCCCTGCTGACTGCTAAAGTGTTTTCCGCATAACGTCGATAATTACTGAAACGACAAGCTTCAGGGATATATTTTTTTCTTCTTACTGTGAAGTAACGAATATTTGAAAACTTACGCGCAAGAACTAACAACAGTTGCGACAACGAAATTGTTGAGCACAATACTGCGGCTATGGGTTTTCAGCAAGAGCAGTAGCAATGTTAATTAGCAGTTATTTGATAGTTTGCTATTTCATTCTCATTATTTGTATGGGCAAAAATTCTGTTAGCGAAACAAAAGCATATAGAATTCTACGTTTTTCGCGGTGTAGTTCTACGAAAAAAAAGTCGAAAGTCAGGTAGCAAACATCGATCTTTTTTTTTGGCTCATCATTTACGTCATATTAAAAATTTTAATAAGAATATGAACAAATATTTCATACTCAACAAGTTATATTAAAGGAATATATTAATTTATCTTTATTTAATTTATTCATTATTCATATAATTTTTTTTTTTTGTTTGCATACAAGTATATTTGAAACTTTTTTGTAACTTTCCACATTATACCTGAGATACTGTGCAAGGCGCGTTGTTACTTTATTTCAGATTGTTATTATTTTTTGAATATCTATTTAGTATTTGTATTTCTTTGCAATAAAATCCCTTGAAATCCATTTTTTTTATAAAAACTTGAAGAAAGTGAACAGATAATTTGTTCATGTATGTGTATGTTTAGAGTTTTAAGGTGCTACAAAATTGTACATTTTAAGGTTTGGTTTATATTATATGTAAGTTTCATTTACACTATTTTATATTATGTATACCTTAGTTTAAATAAATAAATAAAAAAGTTTCGTATAAAACAGTTTGGATACAGTGTGGTACGAATGAACCGTGTAAAACGGTGAATGCCTGTAAATGTTACGGCAAGTTGAGAAGTTCTTGCCCGTTAATGGAAGCAATATAAAAATATAGATGTGATGTTTAAAAACATAAAAAATAGCTATAGAAACTTAAACAGTTCATTAAAGTAACTGTAAACTATCGAGTGCAACGAACACGTGTGTCAAGTGTTCAGTAGTTTTCTTTTATTATTTCTATACATGTGTAAAAACAGTCAAGTGCAAAACTTAGCAAATTAATATGAAAGCATTGTCAGACAGACATATCTGACACGCAATTGATAATTCACATTTTATTGTAAATAAAGAAGTATTCAATTTAGTTTAAATTTTGGTAACTTTACCATGTGTTCTTGGCCTTAAAGTTCTTCCGTGTTTGCTTCTACAACGGCGGGCTTTGTCGCCGTTGTTGTAGAAGTGGTCGTTGCTGCAGTTGTTGTCAGAGCGGTGAAAGTAGTCGTCGGTGATGGGCCGACTGTTAAGTTGTTGACTCCTGTTGAAATATTACGAACGCAAGTTAGTTTAAGTTAGACATAGGTAGAACGGGAGTATTAAGCAAAGTTTCTTTAATAGACTTTAAAGAGTGCGATAATAAGAATAGGCGATAGACATCGTTAAGGTTTCTGCAAACAACTCTGAGCGAGTTAAACAGCTCATAATTGTATTTACATTGGCTAAGCTTAATCAAGATAAAGGACCTAGAGAAGCGGATGTGGACATTAAAGCTTAACTCACCAAGTAATGTGGGCGAGTCTATAGTGCCATTTTTACTTCGATTAAGAAAGAAACGCCAAGAACAAATCTATGTTTCTCAAGGGTCGGATAACAGAACCAACCTATTTTCATAGGGGGGAAGAGAGGCAATTGGGTACCCGCCCAAATTCCTAAGCGCAAACAGCAAAAATTGCTTTTGAACAGATTCAATTGAACCCTACATAGCACCTATAGGAAGGACTTCACACAACAGAGGCAGACTCGAGTATAGGTCTAACCAAACATATGTTCAGCCTTTTCGTGATGTAAGGATCATCAAGCTCTTTGGACCACCTCTTTATAAAACCAAGCGCGGATCTAGCTTTGCTTAACGAGAGCTCAATATGCAAGTTAAAACGTAACATATGGGCAAAGAGACCGCCTAAGTCTGTGAACGAACAACGTCCTCCAACTTGTGAGAAAGAAAACTTTTTACTTTTAGATTTAGTTTCATAAGATTCAACGAGCACCTTGCAACCAAATTATTCAATTGGAAGCTGATGTGATAGAGATTTTACGGAAAAGGAAGGAAACAGTTTCACATCATCAGCATACATTAAGATCTGGCTGGATTTAATCACTTGTCTATTGGTTGTTGGATCTCCAGAAGCAGTAAGACTGTGGTTAATTAAATGTATCGATAAAAATTTTTGAAATTCGCTTGATGCAAATTGCCGTCCAATTTCAAAACATCCAAGGGATCCGTGACCTCTTTTCCGGACTACTTCGTAACTATGGCCAAGATTTACATGCTTGTATCGTTGATCTAATTTCTTTGTTCCTGTTCGTCATATATACGATCTTGCTAAATCGTTTGTCTTTACAATATCGAGACGTACCGTATGCAATTGATCCATTAATTGTTTTCGAAATTGCTCTGGAAAAAATTTAAATTCATTATTTTATAATTCATTGACGGTTACCTGAAGAATTGCGTTTAATTTGGAGAAAACTGGGCTTCTACGAATTTCACGTGCAATGTACTCTAAATTTAGGTATAATCGATTTTTAGTTTCAATTAGATTAACATACGCTATCTCTTGGTGGCCATCAATAAATATTTTTCATTATGTATACGCGTTGAAGGCCAAAGACGCAGATTAAAGGCTTACGATCGGTTCTCAATGTAAACTGATCACCTAATACATATTATTTTAATTTTTTAACAGAAAGGGCAATTGTCAACGCCGTTTTTTCAGAGTACTATATATAATTCCTCATTTTTGGTTAAAACTCTAAATGTAAAACATATCAATTTAAGGCCACCATTAATTTTATGAGATAAAGCTCTTGCTACTGCATTGTTTGACGCAACAGCTAATATTATTGGCAATTCTGGGTTAAAATGAGCAAATACTTGATTTGAGATTACGTCTACTGTAATTGTATCATAAGTTTCTTGACATTTTTATTCCAAAGAACTTGTACGTTATTTTATAACATTTGTAGAGGGGACTTTTCTTCTGAGCAAATTTTTGTTTACGTTTGGAATTCAACGAAAACTATTACGTTTTTTTGGGAATAGGTGCATTTTTTACGCTTGAAAAATGACCATCGAGTTTTTTTAATTCGATACTATCCGCCATATAAATCCTGCTTTAAATTGAATGAATGGGCGTTTTTTCTCATTTAGTTTAAGACCGCGGGGCGGCAACTTTTCTAAAATCGTTCCAAATTCTTTGCGCTAATTATTATGCCATCCCGATAGACTACAACATTGGGAGTAACAAGTAGCAAATTTTCTACTGTTTTTTGAAGTATGGCTGCTGTCGTTTTAACAGTAAATGGTAGGCGTTCTACTTTTGGTGTGCCTGTATGAGCAATCCAAGTGCAAAGCAATCGATATTGATCATCTAATTCAAGTTGATTGTATGCGTTAGAAAGATCAAGTTTGGTAAAAATTGTACTGTCTCCTGAGGATGCGAATATTTTATCAATGCAAGGCAGTGGGTAATTACAGTTCACCAAATATTTGTTGATGGTGATTTTATAGTCGCCACACATTCGAATGTCTTCATTTTCTTTCAAAACAGGTATCAAGATTGTCCAATATGAATTATCTACCCGTTCTAGGATACCCAATTTAATTAAATCCTTTAGCTTTTGTTTTATTTTTGCTTTTCAAGCGAGTGGTAAATAAACGTTTAATGTAATTCTGGTAATATTTAAAGTACCTAATTGAACACTAAATACCTCGGTGAGTTGCACTTTTTAGTTTGATCAACGGTATATGTATAATCTTTTTGTAACATATTCTTGCCATAATTCTAAAGAGAAGGTCTCACGGAATGAACGATCAAGAAGTGAAGTATTTGTTGCATACGATATTGAAACAGCAACTTCTCCCGTGATACTATTGTAAGTGAATTTGACGTCGTACTTACTTTTTCGTCGATTTTAGATTCTGGTCTTTTAAAAATATTTCCAAGAACAAGGCGCTGCTTTACCACCAACATTCCCAATTTCTGCTAGCAACGTGTATAAGCCACGCATAAGTTTGTATAGATTCACCAGGTGTCCACTAAAATATTTTGTGTTCCCTAGTTTGAACGGAGGACGCTTCCAAGTCCAACCATATCGCAATCCTAACTAATTAAGTTAAGAGAGATGTCTTTGCAAATTAAATTCGTATTCATCTTGTCACCCTTACCACGCTTTTATATCCACCTTTTACTGCCTCTTCATAAAATTTTTATTCCTTTGCAAGCGTCTCCGCGTGGTTACCTTTTCGGCTTTCACATTTCTTAATAATGTTTTCTTTATATCCTGGTTTTCCTATAAAATTTTGATTATGTAAATGCGGACACCAGAAACGTGTTTTAGTATTCCTAAGTCTCTTACGTCAAAACGTTTGATCACACTCCTTTACCGATAACATCACCAACATAAACCAACGATTACATTGCATTTGTTTGTTAAATTAGTAAAACTATTGATCGCATTTCAATTGAAACCGAATATTTCAATAATATCAGCAATTATTTTCAACCATTAACTTCCGGTTTTCATAAGATGATCCGACTTCTTCAATGAAACAGTTTGGCCATTTCATACAGGTTTCCAGTTGAAGATTGTTGTTTAAAAATTTAGTCGAAACACCTCTCGATTTCAAATTGTATAAAAAACTTAACCCATATAACAACCTTGTTGATGCTTCCTTAACTGCAGCAGCGAACGTACCAGTATAGTGTTGTCCATATTTTTGCGAGCATGTTTTAGCAACTAGCTTTACTTTTTTGCTCTCAGCAGTTCCATCGGGCTTAATTCTGGATTATAAAATCGATGCGATAAGTTCCGATTTTTGGACAAATATTTCAATGAATTGTATCACGTTGTGACATTCTTTCATTTGTGATGGTAAAACTTATCTCTAATGATAAAACTTTTTTCACAATTTTATCTTTAAACACTGCATTTACATTGTCTTCACTACTTTTAGATGTCCGCGACCTTCATTTTCGTTTGATGGAATATGTTGGAGTTATTCTATTTCTACTTCAGTGTTGTCATATTTATCAATAACTGTATTTTCATCTTTTACCTTCGTTTCGATATCATTTCGTGTATTTTCAGAAACTTATACTACATTTCCGCACGATGGTCTTATTGCATTGGCAAATTCATTCTTTATAAATTTAAAATCTCTATTTTTGGTTACAGTTCTTGTTGCCATTTTCCATAACCTATAATTTGATTTAATTTCTGTGAATAGCCAAATAGGATGCATTTTTCACTTCGGGGTTTCCAATTCGATTTATTCGGTTTCTCATTAAATGCAAGCGTTTAACATCCGATCTGTGCAAAATGCGGAACAGACAGAAATATTGCACACATAACCCTGCCGAAGTTTCACTACCCGAATATGTCAGGTGCCGATTTTTAATATATGCTGGCAAATTATGTGGCAAATTATTCATCATATAAAGGTTTGGCATTCAGTGACACCATTTTGTTGATGTGTATACTCTACGATTGATTAACGTCATAATTTTTTAAATATATTCAAATATTCTTGGCAAAGAAATTTCGCTATATTATCACAACCCAGCGCTTTAATGTTCTTCTCGGTTGAAGTTGCACCAAATTTTTAAAATGTTAGTTTATCTAAAAATTAATTCCTTCTCTTCAAAAGGTATACGAAAACTTTTCTGAGGCAATCATTTTATTTGTTTAATTATTCATCGGACAACCACAACCGGTACAAATGAGTTCTGAAGTTCTTTTTGAAAACATGCTATTTTTCCTAGGAAAAAGCAGGCGAAACTCTTTTGGACGAAAACGTGTGTTACAGGTCCCTTTCAATTTAGGTATTCCTTTGACCGGACCTTTTTTTAGAATATCTTAATTTTAATATATTTTAATAATTTGTTTTGATTTAAATGACTATACGTTCTGTGCTAAAGTTCGGAAAAAGTTTGACTCATTTTTTGAACTATGTGAGTTTTATCACTATATGGTTCGAAAGTATCCACTACATAATTTGCACCCTCCTTTCAAGCTTCAATTAAAATTTGATCAACTCTAAAAATAACAGCTACAGATTCCTTCGTTATAACTGTGCACAAAAATAGTATGTGTAGTAAGACAATACATTTCGCTAGCAATATTTGCGCAACAAAATTATGGTACGCTATTTGAAAACATCCAACATAAACATACGCTTTGAAAGAGAGCAAGAGAGAGAGCAAAAGAACTGAAATGAGCACATTTACTGAAGTTTGTGCACTATGTGCACATTATATTATATGCAATACTACACTATGAACATGTATATGACATAGTAGTATATAGGCAATTGTATGAATGCGCAAGCAATAGAATCTTCAATTTTTGATTTACTGCAGACTTTTCATTAACTTAACATGTTTTCTTAAATTGCCACTATTTTTTCACATACTGTTTTGTAATTATTTTCCCATGACTGAAACACTTCTTGGTTGACCTAGTTAGCCGAATTTATTCGCGTAATCTAACAATTGGTCTAGCTAAGCATCTTATAGCTTCTTTGTAATGTAAGGATTCTTCAGGTCTTTTGACCACTTCTTAATGAAACCTAGTGTACTTAAAGAGAACTCAGTGTGCAAATTAAAACGCAATCTTTGATCGGTCTAACAAAACCCCTAAATCGACGAACAAGGCAACGTTTTTCAACGTATGACAATCAATGAAATACTCAGTACTGAATGGCTTCCTTCTAAGGAAAGGAACCTGCATTTACTTACATTAAGTTTCAGAAAAATTTAACGAGCACCATGTAACCAAACTATTAAAGCCAGTTGAAGCTGATGCGATTGCGATTCCAAAGGGAAGGAAGAAAACAGTTTAACATCATCAGCGTACATTAAGATTTGGCTGGATTTCATCTCCGAGGGGATATCATTAATGTATAAATTAAATAAAAGGGGTTCTAAATGGTTGCCTTGAGGGACGCGAAGACAGAAAAAGTCTTGAAAACATGGCAAGCAAATTCTAAAAGATTCGTGACAGTAGATTTATCGGTCCGAAAGCCATGCTGGAATGGAGAACTATAATATTTGATAGCAAAACTAAATACTGAATAACAATTCGCTCAAACAATTTGAGTAAGACAGCCAACTTAGCGATGCCCCTATAGTTGTTAACGTAATGTCTATTTCCATATTTGTGAATTGGAATAAGGAAACCACTCTTCCAACACCTGATTTAAAGGACTGATTAAAAATCATTGGAATAACACCACGTTGCTCTCCAGAGCATGATTTAAGTCCAAATGGTGCAATCTCATCAGGTCCAGGCGAACAATTATATTTCAGAGACCTTAAACCATGAAGTGAAGAATGATGAAGTTTAGAATCAAAATCGAGTTAGATATCGAAGAAGGATAGTTGACAATTGAATCGCAATTAGGAGTTAAAAAATTTCGTCGAAAGTATTCACCAAAAAGACTCGAGGTCTCCATATCAACAGAGGACTCAAAGCTATTGAAAGAAACATGCGAGGGATATATGGAGATTTTTTTTGAAGTTAACAAACTTAAAAAAATATCTAGGATTAACAAGCAGTAAGGACCTTATCAACTGAAGGTTTCGGCAATAATATTGGTGGTCGAAAAAATTAAATCTCTGCAGAATAGGCAAAACAGTCGTAAGCAGAACCACTTTTAATAACTTTTTTGAAAAGTTTGTTTTTCCTACTTTTGTAATTAGACAAGCATGGCGGGTATCTTCTCCGAGGGTGGGGAGCATGCCTGATCGAAACGGATACAGAAATAGCTAGGCTTAATGCATTATAGAACGAAGACAGTAAGGTTTCAATATTTCCAGCAGAGAAATCAAGCATAATCTGTGAAAGATGAGATTTAAGCAGTAAAATATTAGCCTTGTTAAAATCATAACATTATTGGATTTGGCACATTAGACCGGAAGGCCTATAGGAAAAGGAAATAAAAATTGCTGAATGATACGTTGGATACATCAGATACATTAAAAGATGGACAATGATTTATAACTCTTTCCGGATAATTGGCAAAGCAAAAATCTAGCAGTCTGCCATTGAGATTAGGAGTACGGTTGTGTTGAAGTGAATTACGATCAAACTAAAAAAAAAAACAATAGCTCTATCAGATGTTGAAGTGGGGACTATATAGCCAGAATTGTCACTATAACGCCAAGTGACGTGTGTGGCAAATTGAAGTCCCCAACTTTATGCCTATATCGGTAGGTTTATATCTTTCGGCGACATCACAAATTAGGGCAGCATGTTCTATAATTAGAGATATCCGCATTTGGACAAATATAAGAGCAACTTACGCATAACCGTTTATTAGCAGTTTTCACCCGAATGGCTATAAATTTAACGTCGGCAGATGTAGAAATTGAATTGAATAGGTCAGGACTGCAGCATATATGACAAGGACATCACCAAGAGTGCGATTCAATCGATCCTTTCTGAATCTGGAACGAATTGTGAAAAAGTTCCGACCAATATAAATCAGGTTTTAACCAAGTTTCAGTGAAAGCCAAAGAGCAAAACTCCGTGCTCACTTTAGGAAAGTAGAGCGAATTTTTGAGTTTAGACCACTAACATTTTGGCAAATGAAAGTTACTGGGCTTTAAGAAACATTTATTTTTTTTGACGTTGGAAGAGCTACTGAATTAGTATTACGGGGTCGATGCCCGCGAATGACTTCCTTAATTAAGGATCCACCTGGCCACAATAGTTTGTTTTACAAAATTTCCATATATTCAGTCGGAACTAATACTTTAAAAGACGAGATAGCATTTGGTGGAGATAGAGCCAATTTGAAAATATTTACACGCTTCAAATTGACGGTTGGGAGCTTTGCAGCCAGACAACTTTTTATGTTGTACGGATGTTTCAGGCGTCAGTATTGACACGAATATTACCTTTCTGGGGGGTACTGCCGACAACCAGACGTCGTCCCTACTAGGAACAATAGGAACAATAGGATTTGCAGCTAGAGAGTTTTGAGTTGATGAGAATATAGAGGTGGCGACCACACCTGCACGTGCCGATTGTACGTCTTGCCCACCTTGGTGAGCAGCAGACACCTCTGAACAGCCAGGCAGAGATGCGGAATTGTTATTTTTTTAAATATTTTTTGGAGATGCACACACAGAGTAGCCTGAATGGCATCACTGGGAGGAGATACCCTTGCCACTTCAGGATAGCTAAAACGTGGGGGGCTTTCTATTTTATTTGGACCTTTTTTATTAACGGCCAACTCAACGATAGCGGAAACACTAACGTTGTTTGTAAGCAAAGATGGAACACTCACATGAGTCGACGAATCAGATGTAGGCGAAGGCGGAGGTGAAACATCACACGCTATACTGCGAGTTGGTCTTGTGCAGACTGGAGGGGAAGGTTAGTGCTCTAGATAACGACACTCATTGAACATTGACTTGGTTTTTTAAGACTTGCCCCACAAAGTGAAGAGATTTTTTCTTAGTTAAGAAAACCCATTTTTTCTCCCCGTGATCAGCTCAGGACATGACCAACGTAATCCCTTCGAATGATTTAGGATTGCGTCTGCAGCACTTTCGGTAATGCCTGTACACTTCGCATGACAAAAGTGTTCGCAAAGCCAACAAGTAATGGATCGTTTAGATTCGGAGCCCGTTTTTGTTCGACATAGGAGATAAAAGATTGAAGACAGCAGGGAGAGTGATTGTTAAAAAAAAATGCAAAAAAGTTTGTCTCGCGCACAAAAATTAGACGTAAACTTCGCACTACTAAAGACACAGTAAATAAAGAGCCAACCAAGAGAAAAAATTTTAAACACGCCACAAAAAAAACAAAACAAGAAAGAGATTTTTTACGGAAAGCATCAAGTATTGATCGCAAGAACCAAAACGAACATCAAAAAGATCAATATAATTCAATTATCTTAAACACTTTTATACTTTATAATTAATTATTTTTTAAACGCGTATAAAGCTATAAAGCAATAAAATTAGAAAAAGAACTGGCAAAATTTCATCACAAAAAATAGAACAGTACGACCACAACGCGCGCGAGGCGTTGCCAAATTGTTATCTAGTTTTTTAAAGCACAATTATCTGCCTTTTCAAAAACAAAATTATATACATACCCAGACGCCGGTATTCTGCTTAATAAAAATTCTGTCAGGCGCAAATTTCCTGTTCAAGATATGCGAGCAAAGAGATGTCAGCGCCATAATTTTAAACGACATAATTTCTCTAGGACTAGTACAATTACTATTAAATATACTAGCCCTATTTATATTTTGATCGGTAATTTTTGATTTAATAAAGCATTCAATCATCTCGACTGGATTGTTAAATGCGAATAAAGGTTTTCGTGCCGGAATTACAACTAATTCCGGCCCCACAGGAGGATATGCCGCAGTAGACTGATCACAACCCTACTGCTGTATACTAGTTTGTCTTTTACTGACACATAGAGAGTTGCTTTGATTTGGTTTGAATCTTATCTATCTGGGCGAAACCAAAAAGTGTTGCTCAATTCAAACTTTTCGCGTGACATTGTCGTGCTGTTGGCGGGTCCCCAGTGAAGTCACCTTGGTCCTCTTTTGTTTGTTTTATTTATAAACCATCTTTCTATTTGTATTTGTAATGCTCGAGTTCTTACGTATGCTGATGATGTAAAACTCTTTCATACGATAAATTCCACTGTGGACGCGCAGAATTTACAGTCTGATATGAACGGGATTATTTCTTGGCGCTGTTACAAAGGGATGCTATTAAACCAACAAAAATGTAACAATATTTTTGTGATGCGATATGTTGTCTACTAATTATTACCTTGGGGAGTAGCTTTTGGATAATGTTTTTAATTTTAATGAGCTTGGGATGGTCCTTGACTTCAGATTATAATTTAATCAATATATTTAATAATTACAAACCCATAATTACCAACAAAGTCAAATCGCTTCTAGTGTTCATGAAGAAGTGGACAAAGGAGTTCAATGATCCTTACATAAATAAAAGACTACACAGAATATTTAGTGTTAGTTTGGCCGACTCGGTTTTCTAGACACCTAATTATCGTTGTCGTATTAAATTTATTATAGCCGTTCATAAGTTTTTTAGTTTTCGCGTTACGCGTTTTAGGATGGGAGCCTGAACGGATCTCCGAATGAACACAAATTAATGTTAATTACTCTTCTCACGGTTTTCGTAGTACCTTTTTCATTATTAACACACTAAGACGTGATATTTGCTTCCCGAAATCGCTACGTAATATTGCCTTTAGTGTTCTCAGTAGTCTACATCCGACTATCGCGTTGCAGGACAGATTATGAACTTCGTAATCCATTTCGTAAGCTTTGCCGAATGGTCAATGATAAGTGTGCTCTGTTTGATGCTACCATAAATTCTTGTAAAATTGTAAAAAATGGCTTGTTAAGACAATAATATCTTATCTTCGGCTTTTATACTTAGTATCATTGTGTCTGGGTTGGTTAACTAAGCAGATTATATGTAAAATCTAAATTATTATTGGAGAGATATTATTTTAATTTTGTATTAATGTGAATTCACATTCATTGTAGTCTTATGTTGCTTGTAATATTTCATTTGCAGCAAATATTCAATAAATAAATGAACACTAATATTGTCCCCTTCCAGATATCATTCAGCTTTCACATCCTTCAAGCCCAATCCGTGTTAGCAGATTTTTCAGTTTTCGTATATTCTACATTGCCTTGAATAAATCTAAAAGTCAACGTTCTTCAATTGGAATCATATTCTTGCAATTTTCTATTTTCGCAGTGATCGTTAGATTCTTAATCGTACCGTAGAAAGTAAGAAAGTTGAATTCGGCTGGAGTCGAATCTTCACATTCACCACAATTCACCTACCACATTGCAAAAGAATAACATTGATACCACAAGTTATTATCAATATTAACTAGTTTCAAAAATTTTCGGTGAATTGCTATCAGCTTTTATTTAGGACAATCGTCATCTTTTCTTGTTTTTTAGATATGTAAACATTTGTTATGAACTTTAAATAAATTGATCTCTAATTATTTCTACATAATGCAAATGCGTAAATGCGTAATGCAGGTAAAAGCGTCGAATTTTATTCTGGATATCCAACATGCACAAGTATCTTTTTACAATGTGCCCGAGTAGAAAAATTTTCCTCACAGCTAATGTAAAATGAGAACTGTGCAGACAAACATAGGAGGAGACGAACAAACGAAGTTATTCCTCCACATCACCCAAAGCACAATACAGATGTACCAAAAGACGCAAACTATTATTAAAGGCCCATTTCATCTGCTTTGGGGTTTTCATTAATTTTTCAAAAGACATTTAAAAAGAAGTCCTAAGTTAAGCATTAGGACTGACGTTTACAAAGTAAAAACGAATGAGAATATTCGGCTGGTGCTGAATCTCGTACACCACTAATATTAAAATGTTTAGAGACCCATGCTTTGATTTATGGTTATAAAAAAATGAGTGGTATAAAAGTTATCTCCCATAACTTAAAAATATTGATAAGAAAAATTTAAATCACCATAACGTGACGTATATTATAATTAATCTAGGATTGTCATATTTAGCTTGTTGCAGCTTGTTGTTGTTGTATTTTCAAAGCCCTCTTATTCAATACCCATGTCGACGGTAGTGTGATGGAAAAATTATTCCATTACGTCGTGACGTCCGCGGTATTTAACTTGGAAGTAACACTCTTAGCTTGTCGCATTCTGCTCTCCAAATTTTTTTAATTGTTGAAATAATATATCTTTATTATTTTATTATTATTTTTAGGCAGACAATGCATAAAATAATTTTAAACATTGTGCCCTATACGCATAAAACCTCCAAAAAGTGAAAAAAGAAAATGTAATCACTTGTAAGTTCGTGTGGACATGGCCGATTTTTTCCATTTTTGCACTTAATGTTATAGTTTTCTGGAAAGTAAATTCAGAAAATTTCAGTGGTCATAATTTGTGAATAATAAGTAAAAACCCACAACTTTTTGCTAAGAGAAACGAAACTGCCTTCACTTTTCGCTTTAACGCGGGTGTGTGTTGTGACCAATTTGTTCCATTTTCAATACCAACTTCCATTATTTCGACAAAATTTGAAGCCGATATCTCTTCCTTTCGGTGTTCCGAACAGCATGGCGAAATATATAGACCTCCATCATTCGGTGGCGGGCACAATAAAGAAATAACAAAAAATTAAAGTATATAAATAAAGAATAAAAACAAAGGAAATAAAAAAGCAAAATGTCACAAAAAAAAAAAACGCTTCTAGTGAAGCGGCACACTTACAGCCTGTATAGGTCCAAGCTAGAAGAGAACCATTAAACCGATGCAAACGTGCAAACCAAAGCAAACAAAACAAAGTGATCGTCATTAGTTTGATTGCGACTTACACGAGGCTTTAGAGGTTAATGTAGATAGACTTGATTTGATAGTCTTTAAGGAGATTAAATTATATATATCATTTAGGCTTTTGCAAAACATCGTAAGTGTACTGAAAAGCTCGTAATTACATCTACGCTGACTAAGTGTTATGGAAATAAATTTTTAAAAAAAAAGGCTGCGTACATTGAGTTTAATCTTTTCTCAAACGGTAGGGGAGTCAATAGCACCATTTATTAACTTAAATAAGAACGAAGCGCCTAGGATAAACCTATAAAAACGGGAACATATTCAAATATTGGTCTCACTAAGCTCAGGTATAATCTTTTTGTTACGTATGAGGCGTGAAGCTCTTTGGACCTCCGTTTAATAAAGCCAAGTGCTAATTTGGCTATGTTAAATAAAGAGTTCAATATGACGATTGAGACACAATCTTTGGTCAAATAGAATCCATATATCTACAAACTAATCTACATGTTCCCATCTTTTTAAATAACTGGGATACTCAATGGCAAATGATTTTCTCGTTGAGCTCGGCAACTTCTTGCATTTTTATAAATTTAATCCCACAAAGTTATATGAGCACTAGGTAACCAAATTATTTACACGGAATTGAAGAAGACGAGGGGTGTTACCAGAGAAAAGGAAGAGTACAACTTGACATCATCCGCGTACATTAGAACATTGCCCGACTTAATCAACGATGTGACATCATTAATATACAGAAGAAATAGCAAGGGTTTTATGCGTCTACCTTGAGAGACCCGCGAGGTAACGGGAATTTATGCTTAACACGGTCAAATGCTTTGGTCAAGTCTACATATATGACATCAAAATATGATATGAAAAAAGGTGTCAGAAGCAGGGTCAGGCGGAAAAGATAGAAATTGATTGATATAATTGAAACAGTGACGAATATTTGATATCATAGAAATTATGTTAATAATAATATCTTTGAAATATAAAAGTGCCCTGCTGCGAAAATATTGTGTAAGCAATAGTGATTCCAAAAAATTTAATGTGATGTACATATTTAAAAGAGAAAGCAATTATATGTGAACACAAACAACATTAGATATTAATCAAATATGAATTCCATGATCTCCAAAAATTATATATATATATGTTATATGTAATAATGTATTTCCAATAGCATGACAACTATACAATGACCTGTTAAGCGTAATGCATAAAATCTATTATTCGCGTCGTTAGTGGAAAAATAAAAATGTTCCAAAAAGTAAGAAAACATTTTGCATAATTACCTAACATAAAATGATAAATTAAAGTGTGATTTTTTTCGACAAAGATAGTAGTAAAGCAAAAAATGCATCGAACGTATAAATTAGAGAAGTTTTAGTTCTGCAATATCAAGCTTAAATATCACTTTGCGAATTCCAGTATCCAAGACCAAACTAAATGCATATTTATCAGGATAAATTTAGTGCCAAATATGAGAGATTTACTAATATTAGAATGACAATACATTCTATGTAATAAAAAAAAAAAATGTACGAATATAGAAATATAAACATGGAATACATTTTTTTTTTTTGACAGAGAGGTAGCTTAGGGGTCATTGGACCTAACTTCAGAGTCTCGCATTACAATTCATCGACCGAAGGAGACCATATGTAGGATAGGACGTAGGATGGTCCTGGACTTGTGATCGATCCGTTCGGTAAGTACTTTTCGTCCGTCCGTTTGTTCCTATAAAGGGTAAAGCACGTGTATATCTTTTAGTTGTAACCTAAGTATTCCCAGCATCTGTGCAGGGATCCCTACATGAATATTTATTTTTCTTGAACCACAAAACTACAGAAAAGTAGTGTATAATGTTTCTTTCTTCTGTTGTCTTATGTTGCTATAATGTTCGATATAAGCGGGTTAAATTTCCTTATTCATCCCACCGGACTGTCTTTAATCTAACACCACCAAAGAAAACAGTTAATTCACTTGATCTTTTATCCGGACTGTTGTTAATTATCAAAACTTACATTTAGATTCAAGTTATTATTAATTTTCCTTTATTCACTCTCACAATTATAATCTCCATACATTCATCATTTATTTTATTATTATAATTTAAATTTCTACTCAACATTTGTTTTATATCTCAAAAATTCGAGCATATGTCAACTCTTTTCGACGACCAAAAGCAGACGATCGATCTACGCAAAACTGACTTCGCAAATCGTATTGATTTTCTTCTCCTGATTTGGTGTTGTCAACTGAACTTTCAATCCAACCTTACCTATCATACGATTACCATCGTAGTATTTAAAGATGCTTTGCTTAGAGAGGGCGTTTTCAATTTTGTAGAAACACCTATATGTTTCCCGTTTTTAAAAAATTAAAATAATAAACAGAAATTGATAGTAACTCAAATAAAATATACATTGGTGTCTACAAATTGTTTTGAAGGACATATATATAAAAGGTCATCCACTATCTTAAGTCGCTAATTCTTGGGGCAACTAAAGTTCCTGTTAAAGAAATAACTGCAAAGATCATGGAGAGATTTAGTATTGAGACTACATGTATTGGAACACTAGTTCCTAAGAGCCTTGTCCATCGTTGAACTTAAGGAAATAAAAGGAAATAAAAACAAGTAAGAAAGTTATATTCAGCGGGGGCCGCACCCACCGCACACCCATCACATAAACGCTCAGTCCACTTTGGATTTTAATGTCCAAGAAGTCGGTTTTTTTAAACGCCCCAAGACTTTATGTATTAAACGTACACCATAATTAAATTATAGCTAACACACTTTATCGCATTCTCCCCTCCAACTTCTTTTACCTATATCGAAGGTAGTTTTAAGAAAATAATTATCCACTAAGTCGTGACTTCTGCCACATTTAATTTAGAATTAACACACTTAGCTTCTCGCATTTTGCTCTCCAAATCCTTTTATGCGAGGCTCATATCAACGGTCTTGTAGGGAAAAAATTAGTTCACTAGGTCCCGACGTCCGAATGCTTTTTGCATTCTACTGTAAAAAATTTCTTTTGCTACACACAGTACATCCTTTATTTTGGGAAGATTCCCTATGCTTCTCGGCTTCAGTGCGCCAAGTCAAGCTGTCTCTTTATAAATACCAATTAAGCTCGGTATGAGACAGTCCCTATACAATATTAGTTTAGGCGGATTGAACGCCTTATTCTTCTTAGCGAATTAAACGCTGTTTTGAATTGCCTAATAACAATTGAAATTCTTTATTTTTGTTAGTGGTATTTATATTTAATTCTACAGGTATTTTAATGCTAACGTAATCAAAAATTATAATTATTTTAATTGGGGTGCCTGGCATCGAATTGCATTTCTTAATGCAATACTCAGCCAGTTGAAGTGCGACATAATTTTTGTGTTTCTTTCTGCACAAGAATTATGCTGAATGTGCATAATTCTGTCGCACTTCAAAGTGGATGCATATAACGATATGCGATCACACTACACTACTCTAAAAGTATTTTTATTTGACCACATCACTGGTATTATCAAGAAAAAATTAATCGCGGTGCCTACCGTATTCATTGTAGGATTAACTCATTTTTAGGCAGATAATATATCTTCATTTGAGGAATGTACAAAATAGTTTTAAAAATTTTGTCTTGTTCGCCTTATGATAAATAAGCATAAACCTTCAAAAAAGTAAAAAAAAGAAAATTTAATCACTTGTAACTTGTGTTTCCATGGCCGATTTTCTTTAATTTTGCATGTAAAGGGTAGAGTGCTACATAAATTAGAAGTGGATATTTTCAGTGTCCTAACTTTTATAATTTCTGAGTAAAGAGCAAAGCTCCACAAATTTTTGTTAAGAAAAACGGAGTTGCTTTTAGTTTACGCTCTACTGCGGGCTTCTGCTCTGACCAAATCGATCCATTTTCAATACCAACATCCGTGCAAAAACTTCCAATGTTTTTAACATGTTTGAATCCGATATGTCCATTTTTACGATCAGGAGAATGACAACAATACGCACTACACAGACGCACACACGGACAAACGTGGCTTAATCAATTTAGAATTTCACGCTGATCAAGGACATATATACTTCATAGGGCCTCTGAAGCTTTCTTTTGGGTGTTATACATATTATGAAAAAAACAATGTGCGTATGGTGCCTACAATACTATTTCGTAAATTCGTTCCCTTTCCTCTAGTACGTTTGCGAAAAATTTGTAAAAAATAATGTCCTAGCCTAAGCAGCGAGTGTTTAATGTTCTGACTGTTGTCGACTCAAAATATGCACTCCCTAACGTTAACATCACGACTTTGATTTCTGTAAATGGAGCTTCAAATTTCTTTTCATTTAAAAACGCAAATTGCTTTGGGAGAAATTTTAAGCCTAATTAATCTAGAGTAAATAATCCAAAACGTCACACAATAATATACTATTCTGGATAGTGAACCTCCTAGCCATTGGGATTATCTCTTTGCACTTCCGTCAATAAATAGATAAAATAGTTTAATTACTTAAACTAATTGTAAAAATACTTCCATATTGTACAATTCGTAAACTATGCAACTATGTAAGGATTTGTACTTTAGAAGATGTGCACGATGCGAAATAAATAAATAAAAAGTAGCCAAATAAAAAAATTAAAATAAAAAAAGCAGTTGAGTTCAGCAGATCTCACTCGTCAGATATCTTTAAATCGGTCCATTGTGGCAATGACCTAAATGAGTTATGTTGTCTTAAGTTATTATTTAAAACTATCAAAAGCCTTAGATAATTTACGAAAATGTGTAAATAAACCGTCACAAAACTTCCTTTAAGTTATGGACTGAAAATGGCAAGACACTACTTTTCGAGTTCTGATGAGCAAACTTTATTAATGCTGTTACACTGAATAAGATTTTCCTAACCTTGTCATGAATTTAAGGTTCCTGGGTACAGGTTTGCCTACCCGGGGCGGCAGTATCGCTCCAGCTATTCGTTCCATACATTTCTGCAAGCTGCTGCAGGTTACAGGAAAGCCGCAAATTTTTTGCCTTATACAGTTTCATGTAAATCACACCGCTTAAAAACACAGAATTCTAATAAATATGCTTTTGCTTTGTAAACGTTTGACAAAAGATGACGGTTTATCAAGAAATCACCAACGCATATAAATAATTAAAATGAAAGAGCACAGTGAAATGGCTACTAATAAACAAAACAAAACCCATCGTCTGTTTTTTCGGAAGACACTCGTCTAATTAATATTCTTATAAACCTGGGTCTAATAACGTAAAATTCAACTGAAGCTGAAGCCATTCTCACTTAACCTGTTACTTGCGATTTCCGTTCTTCACCAGCTGTGAGCATGGTGGACGAAGAGGTTGAGTTTATTAGTACAGTGTGCAACATCGGTTTCATGCTCAACTTTCGCTTAGGCGCTGAAGAGCATGTTAATTTTACGATAACGCGTATTCATAACATTTCGAGGGAGCTGCAGTCACGTTCTTCTTCTTACCTTTGCTAAATTGAGATTGATTAAATGCCTACTCGTGCTGTTCATGGCTTGTGGTCGAAACATATATAGCAAATTAGATAGTGGTTCTAGCAATAAATAACAAGGTCTCCCTTAACAAGTATGTTAAATGCGCCTTCAACATATGAAGATATGATCGAATATTTCAGCTTTCGCTTAAGAATCCAATCTTTTCCACGTGTTTATACACGAGGATATCGTTCGCTAAATCTGAATATGATCCTGCGGAACCATTAGTATTTATCAGGTATCAAGACTAGGGATTACTCAGGGTCGCCTCCAAGCATTCGTTCCAAGAAATTTGTATATAAAATAAATTGAAAGTTTCGGTTGTTTTGTAATTATACTTTATTTTTTAGTTTACTTATGATAATAATGTTTTTATTACAAGGGGAAGAGGTTCGAAGGACAAAAACTCGTAACTAACTGACCCGCTAAGATGCTCCCGCGTGTATGGGTATGCTTACAACAACAAGCTATGATTAGGCTTGGAAAATTTCCAAACTAACTAACCAGACTAACCCAATAGGAAGAGAAACTATATACATGTGTGTCTTTCTCCGCTGTGCTTGTATGCACATACAAATGGACTCTTATGGGATGAACTCAAGCAGGTATAACGATAAGAAAATATGCTTCATTGATTTACGGCCATAACAACGAAGAGAGACGATATTAATATAAGAAAGATCAGGTGTGATGGGGTTATTCAAGGTGTTTGTAGAATACAAGCCCATTCAAATGTTTATAATGGAAAAACAATATAAGCTGAGTAAATGGTATGTATATAAAAGATGTGCCAAAACTTACGCAAGGTGTGAATTTGTGACCATTTGTTCGATAAATTGCTAGCAAAACACCCACTCTCCAAAAAAAAGAACAGTTTGACACCTGACAGTTTAAGGTTAGTAAAACTGGGGCGTTACGCGATAGAGCAACGCGTATTTTAAAAACAATGAAAGTCTGGAGGCCACAGTTCTCAAATTTCGTACAAATATGTTCGGAATATGAATAATGTTGAACGTCGTCAACAGTGAAGTGAGAGAAAAATTCGGAAAGACTGGATCAATTGCGTGAGAATGTTGGCGAAAATGTAGGACCATTAATTTGGCGCCGTGGACAAGAATTGAAAATTTCATAACCCTGCGTGCACTATAATTCGTTAAAAACTACACTTCAAAAAAATTACTCTGTTTTCTATTTAATTCAACCCATGCGTAAATTTTGAGACACTTTTACATAGTCCATATGCAACATGGCTACTCATAGCTTATGGATAATTATACAAATTCATTATATGCTGTTTGAGTAATTGAAGGTATAAAAATAAGTAAATGTCTATCAATTTTGTAAATATATATGCACTACGACAGCTTAACGTGATAGATATAAGTTTAAAAATAATTTAATTCTTATAAACAAGCAAAAGGTTATTTAAATAAGTAAAATCATATGTGGGTGAACTGCGGCGTATTACGCACTTTACTTATTCTATAATTACATATGTATTTATGCTTGACTCCTGTACCATACAATGTAATTATTAGAACTTACTCTGGTTCACAATCGTGCCGCATTCTTGTTCTTCACTTTATTCTGATAGTAAGTAGTCGGAAAAACTTTGTAGGCAACAAAAATTAAGCGCAAGATCATTAATTTGAACTAAATCGTTCTTTTCAATGAATAGGCAGGTTAAGTAATTTCACTATTTTTTATTCTTGCAGAATGGACTTTCGCTTGACCCTCTGCCAGCCAAAAAGGTATGTTTGTAATTCTTTTTCTGCAAATAATTTAGAAGATATTTATTTATTAGAGCGCTTCCATAATAAGAGTCGTCAACACTATGATGATGAAAGATATAAATAGAAAACTATAACGCGAAGGTAGCTACCGTGAGCTTTCCAGATTTGCTTTATGCCTAATTCAACAGTATAGAGAAACAATCCCAATCGCGCAAGTTAAAATCGATTTCAAATAATCACTGGAAACGTGTATTGTAAACAAATAATAAACATCGTTAAATTTTTTGCACAACATGCGGAAAGGAAAAAAGACTTCATAATTACTTCTACATTGCGATAAACAGAGAGGAAGGAATTTCCTTGAGACTTTTGACGGAATGTTAAAATCAAGTTTACTGAAAAAGAATCATTACGAGCTATCTCCTTGAATAAGTTTCCTAAAAAGGATTAATCTTTTAGGCTCAGTAATTCTTAAGACTAGGTATATTGATCAGAAGCAACCAATATTCATGCGGAAGTAAAGACCTGTTAGTATCCCACCATACACCACGTAAAACAAACAGAAGATTTTTTTGGGATTGCTTCAATCATATGGATCTAATAATGGTGATTGGGAGACCGAATAACAGATGCATATTCAGCTAAAGGTCTCACCAATGATATGAGACCCTTTGTTACATATGGATCGTCGAGATCTTTCGAGCGCCTTATAATCAAATCAAGTGTCATCAAGAATCAGCTTCACACACCGCTGATTTCACGTGCAGTTTAGACGTCAGTTTAACATCAAAAGCTGTGCCCAGATCATTAAAGGACAACTCTAACTCCAATCCCATTCCATTTATCTTACACCATTCAGAAAATAAACAATAATCAGATTTCTGAACCTTTTAAAAAGTTTTTAAGTTCCTTTGTCCGCCATGGAGGAGACATAAGCGTATTTCTAATCGGCTTTAATGCCACATAGCACAGAAATGTAGATTATAACCTATCATAAAAGAACGTCAAGCGGCTATCAAGATCACTATTGCAAGAGCCCCAGTTTACCACATTTATATGGGTGTACAATGTTCCGTGATTTGTTTTAAAAAGCTATATTCTTGTTCCCTGATATCAGGTTCATTCATTTATATCACTGGACATCGAAAGAAATACAAACCTTCGGATGAAAACCATCTTGCAGCTGGACAAAGAGACTAATACAACTTATTGATAGGTCTATTGTGTTCGAAAATACTAAATCCAAAAATTTATCACCTAATTCAATTAGATCAAGGTCAACACACACATATATCCTCAAATAGTTAGTCATAACGAACCGATGCATAATACGGAACATAAAATCACCCGCTCTGACCAAGCTTATGCTCTCTACCCGATATATTAAAATCTATCAGCATGATAAAAGCATCGCTCGGAGGCATAGAATCGAACACTTGCCGAATGAGAGTGAGATAGTGTGACTACAAAGATGGACCAGCGGCAGGAGGAACAACGTATTAGCACGAAATATATAGATCCTGCTTAGAAGATTTTGGGCGGACTAAAATGAATTCTCCACTATCTAAATTAGAAAGCGATATCAATCTAGCCAGAGGAACGTGCTGCAATTAAATCTTATCGGACTTATCACGTCAATATACTTAATATTTTGAAACTTCCAAACAATTTGCCTTCGATTTCAATCATGTTTCAGTGAACGCAATCATCTAAAATTCTCAGACCACTACAGACCACAGACCATTAAACTACCAGTTGAAAATCTTTTTCTTAAAAACCCCTTACGTATTGATAAAAAATTTCCAAAACTAAGGGATTCGACATTTAGTTTTTTGATACAGAGTTTGGGTTTATTTCCATTCCATTCCAGGTTTATTTGTATTCCTAAAAACAAACCCTTTAGCCAATACCCCGTCCGACCAGAATTGCTTCTTTACCAACCGCCAGATGGGCACCGAAACTTAAATGACGACATGTCTTTTCCCAGCATAAAGTTAAATATAAATGCACTTGTATCTGAAGCTTCATTCAGCTTAATTCATCACCATCTCAGTTGTCGTATTCGTGTCTAATCAGGACACAAAAACCGATTTATGTGAAGGAATTACTACAAACTCATTTCCCTTACTTGATCCGACACAGTTGTTGCAAATGAATCCACACCCTCCATCCTAGGTTAGCAGTTTAGCAGCTGAAATCATCGTCGTCACCACAGATAGTGGGCGAGCGGTTACGTTGGAATCAGTAGTCGTCTGTGTAGAAAAATTGAAGCCGTCATTGCAGATATAGCTTCTCTTGGAGTTTGACCAACCGAATTCACGTAGTCATTTAAATTAACATCCAATTTGGCGTAATCCTTACTAATATTCTCATTTCTGTTTAACGAACATGTTTCCATAATGAATGCAGTATTTATTTTTCTCTAGATTTTACACTGGAAACAAGGAAATCCGCAATTGAAGTGTTCCTTTTTGCCTTCTCTAAGAGATGACTTTACTTTTTCGATGAGTCAAACTGTGATTTGTCCATGTGAAAGTGATATATTTAACGTGTACATAACTATATCAGATATCTTGCGTCAATTTCATCGACTTTTTCAGTGACTGCAAGGTGATTCTTTGAAGGAGATCGAGAAAAACTCTTTTGGGTCCTTCGTTCTATCACAGCATTTTCACCGTACCCCACACAAACTTTTTTTTATAGTGAAAAAGCATCACGTTCTGTATTTTTTCAGATGTTTCACTCATTTTCACATCAATATAACTTGATCACAAGAAATTAGAAAGCTATCTTCACAAAAAATGTAAGCTAAAATATCAAATTTTAAGCACGTGTGCGTTTGAGATAATCAGATGAGTGTCGCCCGATACATAAGCATAACACTATCCCGCGAAAATAGCCGCGGAGAATTTCCCATATGACCTAATAGTTTTCTGAAGCGCGACGGATCACCTGTCGTGATCGCACTAATAGAATTTGTACAAGATCTCATTGACGAAATGCTTTCAAGTTCCTCGAGTGCCTTTGCTTTAGTATTCTTCGAGGCTTCAATGAAAAACCTCCCTGTAAGTTCCACATTATACCTACAGGTCAGGCAATTTATACCGAAGCGGAAAAATGATAGGTTATTATGAATCATGGATAGGTTATTAAAAATGCATGTCATTTATACGATTACTTTTTAATTTTGTTACATTCCGAACATTCTTACTTCTTACTATCTTTCCCGTTGTAATACGCAACTGTGACAATTTTCTGTTGCGATTTTACGTAAATCTTTATGAGTTAGAATGACGGAGGGAGAAAAGGGAGTAAGTAATATCGAAACACGTTTGGCCGCCGATAACTCTACTAATGATATCAAAGAGCTTCTAAATATCCAGCAATTGGATGTCTCCTTTTTAAAATTACAAGCCCATTGAACCAAACGATTATTAGACAGATCGCTCTGGGCATACTGTTGAAAGAACTTATCCGCACGACAGGATCCAAAATTAATAAAAATCCGGTCTCCACCTTTCGAAAAAATATACAATTTTCTTTTTAATTGTCTACAAAAACTTTTGTTGAATGAAGCAAGAGAAAATCTATGCATACGACCCGGAAACAACCGATCAATCTAGCGAATATGGTGCAAAATGTGGGCCAAGACGGAAAAAACCACGTTCACCAAAGTCGATCAAAAATCAAAGTGATATTGACAGCTTTCTTCGATAATCGTCGTGTTTTCCACTATAAATTCCTTCCGTCAGGCCAAACCGTTAACAATGAATATTATTTGAGCTTGAGGATTACTTTCAAGGCGACCATATATATTTAGAATAATAAAAAGATTTAAAAAAATATGTAATGTTATTATAATATTATAACATTATTATAATATTATTATGTAATATTTATTAGACCCCTTATTTCCAATTCCTATGTCTTCTAAGCTTTGTAAGGAAGAGCGTCGCCGAATTTTACTTATTAAAGTAAAATCTGAAATGGTGTGGGTGTAGGTTATTAATTCGAAACAAACATCCGCGCTAAAAAGCAAAAAAATTATTTTACTTGCGCGCATTATTTAACTTTTTAGCAAAAGGGGCTCAAGTTGATCAACAAGTTACAATTAATTAAGTCAAACGTTTTACTAGAATCAGTATATACGACATCCGTGCGAGAGCCACTAGAAAAAGTCTTCAAAACACGGCAATTTAACTTTAAGAGATTTGTAATAGTTTATCTTCCTTTCAGAAAGCGACTCTGGAATGGAGAAATATAAGATTCGATAGCAAAAGCTAACAGTTCGTTCAAACAATTTGGGTAAGACACTCAAATTGGCAATGCCTCCGTAGCTCTCGGTAGTAGTATGTCTATTTCCATATTTGCGAAGTGGAATAAGGAAACAAACTTTCTAACGCAAAGGGAAAACCACTAATTTCAAAAACTGGTAAGACGTTTTTGAAATAACGTATAATAGCTCGTCAGAGCATGATTTTTATATTTAAGTGACCTTGTAATATCTGAAATGACAAGATAGGAAATCAAAATCTAGTTTGTGATTTGATATGGGTCATTAGCAATTAAGTCGAAATTAATAATAGAGAAATTTCGACGGAAGTATTCAGCAAAGAGATTCGAGGTTTCCAATATCACCAAAGGCTTCGTAGCCATTAGAAGAGATGGAAGAACGATATATGGATACTCTTCTGTTAGAGTTGACAAGTTTATAAAAGTATTTAGAATTACTGAGAAGCAAGAATTGTATTCTGCGAAGGTAATTCCGATGACTTTAGGGTTGAGGTAGCGTAGAGTAAACAAAATAATCGTACGCAGACCCTCTTTTCAAATATAAAGTTTGATTTTCTTATTTTTATAGCATTTAATGACTTCACTGAACCACGGCGGGCAAGTGCTTTGAAGGGACAATTCTCTGATCGCTTCGTATGCAGATATAGCTAGGCTTAATACTTTATAGTAGGAGGACGTTAGGATTTCCATATACCCAGCAGTAAAATCTAGCGTAATGTGTGAGACATGAGATTTAAACAATATTGCAATATTGGCTTTATTAAAATCAAATTGTATATTTGAGCAAGAGAGAATTAATATGTTTATGTTGTTCAAATGGAACAACAAGTGGACAGTCTGCCATTACAATTAGGAGTATAGTTCAATTGAAGTAAGCTTTGGTCAAATAATATTTTCAAAAATGCATTAACTCTCTTAGACGTTAAAGGACCATACACCCCATCAAGTGACTTGCACTATGACCATATCAGTAGTTTTCCATGTTTCGGCCACACCACTAATAACGGCAGCGTGCTTCTTAAAAGTGAAAATATCCTCTTTTGGAGGAATGTAGGAACAGGTTGTATATAAAAATGTTTATTATCAACTTTCACGCAAGTTACAATAAATTCGACGTGGGGAAAAGATGGAAATTCAAACGAATAGGACGGAAAGGCAACTGTTATGGCAATTAAAACACTATCACCAGTACAACGTAATAGATCTTTCCTAAAAACATGGAAAGTGTTAGCGAAAAGTTTAGATGGAGTTCCCAACTAGGCCATGTTTTACTAAATGTGAAACAGGAGAACTCAGTGCTCACTGAATTTGGGTAGCTAGACCGAATTTAAGACCCCTAACAGTTTGGGAAACGATAGTTGCTGGGTCTGAGGAAACATTAAATTATTTGCAAAATAAAATTAACAAAAAAAATTTGTTTAGTAAAATTGTATCGCACGAGATGTGTGAAAATAATACGTAAAGACTAAAATCGAGTATATATGCATTATATTTATTGGTCACTATTAACTAATTTAAAAAAAAAAAGTTGAGATAACAAAAATTGTGTCAAATCAACAAAAAAACCTCAAAATATATATACTAATAAATGAAATCATCAGATTAGACGAATGCATTTTTATACATTAATAGGGTGTAAGTGGCAAAACAAAATTTAAGTATACGACTATAGGATACCACAAAGTTATCTGGTTATTTTGATGATGCTTTCTTATTCAATCTTATATGGATTGTAACGTCTTTAAGCTTGTAAGCAGAATCTATCCGGGTATTTGATATTTTTATAATCTTTATTTGTGTTGTTAACAATATGTGATGAATTTAAAAGTCCTCTCAATGGGAAAATTATGGGAGACAAATGAAATTTTTTATTTTGCCGGAAAGGGATGGAAAAGACTTCTTTCGTCGGTTACGTTTTTTTTTTTCCTTGTGAAATTTGACTTACTGGCACAATTTCCACTATTTGGCTCCTTTTGTTCAAATAATCGGTGCCAATTATTGTTTTCTTCTCTTGGTAATTTCATAAAGAAATTTGTATTTTAACGCAAACTAATTTTTTGCTTTTTTTTATGTTGTTTTATTTTTTTTTCCCCTTAGAAATCTCTATAATTGTCTACTGTTTTGTGATAATCGTGGCTTCAAAATCAAAATAGTTCACGTTATAAGTAGCACTAATAGTATTTTAAAAGGTCACCATTTGCTAAATTTTTATGAAAAATCGAATAAAAAACCTTTTCTGTCAACTTTCAGAAAAAAATGATTTCAATCCAATCAAAATTCATCATCTCAACTCTCCACAAAAAGTTTATAGTGGATTTCTACTCCAGTGTTTACTACCCGTTTTAGAAATATTTAATTCCATTTCCATTCATTCAAAGAGTGTTCGTCTGACTTTTTGACATTAACTCCAAAGTGGTATTTAGGAAACCACGTGTTTATTTTAAACTCTAATATGTGGCTTGGTGTATGGAATGGTTTATTTGAAAACACATCCGACATATATCTTGAACTTTAAAGCAATGTGGAATAAGAGCTCTGAAGTTAACTACTTCTTACTAATAAAAATTTCAAAGCGTTTTACATGTACCTATGTATTGTATATTTTGCTTGACAGGAGTTAGCGGGAAGATTCTAATGAAACTCAACTTATCCTTGAAAAATAGTTCTGGTGTTTAAACATTCAAAATGTTAAAATTTGATTTTGAAGATAGAGGAACAATATCAACATTTTCGAATTTTGAAATCAGCACGATCGTTGAAGTTAAGGTAATCCCAATATATTAATTCGCTTTTTATAAGATTTTTATTACAGATATAAACATAAATACAAATGGGAAAAGTGTGTGTGCACTCTACATGTTACCACGATGTGCCTTAAATTCGTTAATGTTGTGTATACGAGAACGTATTGATAAGTACGTATATCATGCCCAATTACAGTTCACAGTTTACAAAATCGCCATTGCTTGAAGATCTAGCCGTCAATGTGAAAGTTCGCTGTGTTGAATATAAATGTGACATTTGAAGTTCCCATAAAATTTGCACACACAATCACCTGGGAACTACTGACACACATGGCACGCTTTCACTACCTATTAAACACACAGGCATATGCGATATTAGTTAATCTTTGGATTAGTATGCATATGAAAACAATCGCACTAATATTTATATAAAAAATAAGTACAATTTCATACAAAATAAAACTCTAACCAATCAAGGTGGTAAATAATTTACAAATCGCAATAATGCTTCGGTAATGTTTTGGCAGCGGAGGTAGCAGTGGATGCAAACAACAAGCAGTCAGAGATCAAATCAATAAACTCCCACCGAGGTTTTGTTGTTGAGATTTCGAGATTTCAGTTTGTTACGTCAATCGTTCAGTTTGCGTCAATTTAAAAGACTTATACAATGTTATTCAAATGCAATAGCAATCTATTAACTAATTTAAGTTAGCTTTTAAGCTTTATAAAGGAAAAATATTTCAGATGTAATAAGCGAATGCTTTCTGTTATAAGCTTCTATTTAGCTAGCTGGACTAAAAGCTGCACGTTGTGTTACTTGCGTGACAAAATGTTCAGAAAAATTGTATTTCTTACGCTTTGAAACCTTAAGCGCTCTAACGATGTATCTTTGAGAAAAGAAGTTGAATTTTTACTTCTTTTGGTTAATACAAAACTCATTTAAAAAATTTATTTACATTATATCCTTAAATGTATGAATGCCGAGTAGTTATATTTAAACACAAAGCTGTAGTCTTTCTTACTTAAAAACCTGTAGCGTACTGTGGTTTGGATTCGCTGCTTTTCTTCAGCACAGCGACCAAACAGGTAAAGCACTATGTACAAATCAATACACTCATCAACACACTGTGCAGAAATATAAACAGTATTGCAGCTTTTAATACTCCTATCTTTCCGTGGAAATGATGCCTGCACAAACCCTTATTGTTGCAGTTTATTATTGCCATTAGATCACATGCTGAGCAGTTCTGCTTCTACGAAAGCTGTGATAATTTCAAAACAAGAATACAATCATGTATTCGTAATTGACTCGTATTTGTCCACCTAAAAAAGTGCAGATATAATCCCAACTGTGAACAGAGCTTGAATGTAAACTACTGTAATTTTAATTACAATTATGTCAAAAGCATTAAATACGTTGCCACTACATTAAAAAATTAAAACTTTATTATTATATTATTTCCGATTTCGACCACGAAACAAATCCTATTTCTTAAAAACATTTATTTTTAAAACGTTATTATTTCAACTCCTTAAAGGGCAACACATACAAACAAACTGTGAAATATTGGCCGAAACAGAAAGCGGTTAATTTGAAATACAGGCCGAAGCTTTTTAAAGTTCATACCTCCATACATGCATCCAGTGCCTCCTTTGATACCGATGTGTAGGAGCAGACATGACCTCAATCCCTAATATTGCTTCCAAAACTCGTTAATTATGTTATTAGGAAAATAATTTTAAATGAATTAATGGATTTGAGTAGAATAATTACTGCCTTCATATCTTATAATCAATGCAAACGCGACGATTTCTTCGCAAAGTTTCAAAAAAAAATTATGTTTTCTATTAAATGCTTACATTTTACTCAATAGTATAAATGGATTCCAAACTGGCCGCAGTTTCACTTCGAGTTTCATGAAGAGCTTACTTCTCATGCTGGAAGTAGGTGTCGAACTCGTGGAGGTGGACATAGGCTAGGTGTCGTACAAGATTTAAAAAAAGAAGATGAACTTTCTCGAGTTAGAACGTGTAGACAAAATATGGTAATTTTAGATCATCTAGGAACATTATTACTATAAAGAATCCTGAAGTTGATATCGCCAAAACTGTATTGGGGAAAGGTTCGATATCATATCCGCAGCTTAGCGAACCCTTTGAGTAGGGCTTTTATCCCTTGAGAGTGAGATACCTGTTCATATTGACCTTCAGAAATTTGAGAGCTCTTGAACAAAAAACAATGAATTGTACTGTTTATTCTTATAAATGTACTTAATATTCGAGGTAATACTGAATTTTGCTAATTAAAGTGGACAATTCTCTTAAGTAATATAGCATATTGCATGAAAACACCGGATAGATGTAGTGTTCTGTTGTCAAATTATTTAAGCATGCAATGAACCGGTCTAGCTCGCCGTTCTGGCGTGGGTGTAGAAGTACAATTTGAAACAAACATCCGTGTTACACAAAACAAAATTATTATTTTATTCGCGCGCATCATCTCACTTAAAATTTATAATCACAACAAAAAGATGAACAAATCGTGCTACGTAATTATCCTAACGCATGCCTACCCTTAACTCACTAATGCTTTCCTCCGAAAGTCTTACCAAATAGCTACGGTATTAAAGTAAATTCATTTGTATATTTAAATTAATTGATTAAGAACCGAACATTATATATTTTAAAGGAAGTCTGTAGGTGAATTTAATAATTTAAAAAGAAAAATTAGAATAAAGAAAGTTTTTTTTTAATTAAAATTTATATTATAATAATGAAAAAAGTTAATTTAAATTAAAATTGATTTAATTATAGAGAGAAAAAAGAAATTAATCTAAACTTACCGATGATGGCTTCAACAATAATTCAATTTTTTCAAAATTATGCTTAATTTATATTTGGCTTTTTGAGAACCCGGTAGTTCCCGTACCAATAAGAGTAACCCCTTCTTCTTAGGCGTATTAATTGATCAAGATAGTTTTCTTGATTATTTCACCAAAATTTATGCAACGAATCTTATTACTGTAGCAACACGCACCAAGCCCAAGACAAGCATCCTGATTGCTAGAGCACAACTTACGTATCGAATTTTCATAAATATGTTATCTCAAATCTGTACGTTTTGCAAAATCTTTTTCTTTACGCCATGAGGTCCACTTCTTATGGGAGCAATTTCAATAAACTGTCATTCTATTTGAAATAGCGAATAATTGTTTATAGTGAAGTAATTACTGAACAAATTTTAGGTAATAGCTTTTTTCCACCGTCCTGCTTTGACAACTCTCTTCCTTCTTCCCATGATCCAAAAGAAAAAGAAATACCCGTTTCAAACAACCCTTTTTTTCATTTATTTCCATTATAAAGCAGTAACCAATTTAGTACTTTTAAGTAAATTTATATGTATAATTGACACATTTTACTTATTAATATTTTGGTCAATTTGTCGTTTCGGTTTGTTTTTCAGCACGAGCGTCTGGAATTCATTTCTAACTGCTCAACATGTTCACATTTTGTTTTCAAATCCGAAATTTGTACTTAGTTGTGTGCTTTGCACTTTCTGCTCACCTTAAAAATATCAGTAATATTTTAATACTTGAAATAATACTTTATTTTTAATATTTTAATACTTGACCTCTCAGAAAAAACGATTGCATAGTGATAAAACCTGGAGTCGGATAAGGGTTCTCGTTACCGAGCTATCGTACGATACGAAAGATCAAGACGCTAACATTGCACTTTGGGTTGATGGTGTTCGACTGCTCTCGTATCGAGTTGGAATTCTTATTCGTTGCATTTATAATGGAATATTTGTAAAATTACCGGTGTATGATAAAAAAATAACACAAAGAAAAGGAAGAAAATTAAAGAAATAAATACGGCAAATACAAAATTGAAAAAAATTGGTGAAAAAAATGAAATCTATGAAAAAAAAAAAACGAAAGTTGTGTAATTCTTCTGTTCTTAATTAGCAGCTTGATATTTTAAATTCCAATATTAAACTTGCAAACAGAGCCTAAATATCACATTTCCAGATTACTTTTTAAATAGCTTCAATTAATTGTAGAAACTTTTTCGTTATATATACATATATATATATGATATATCTATTTACCCCTTTTCATATTTCAACGCACCAACAAGTAAAAGCCCCGCAAATAATTATTTGATTTGTTACCTTTGCCAACATTTTGGAGTTTCTGAGATTAACTAATTTTTCTATGTTCGACAGCTATTTGCTTTCGCGCTAATATATGACATTTTGCTTCCGATATTGGCTAAACACTCGTACGAGAACCATAAACCCACCCCTGATAATTGCCATCTACCTGATCAGCTGTTTGAAGTGGTTACGCCATTTATTTAATAATTGGTTATATTAGTGAAGTAGTAATTTATCAATTGGGCGTAACTAAAACACCAATCGGTCAAAACAATAATAATTCTACAACAATCGCACAACAACAATTATACACGTTAACAGCATAAGTAAAAATTAATTCACAAACAGCAACTATAGAATAACTTGAATAAAAAGTTTCTGTTATGCTAATTGCGAGGACGTGGATGATTGCATGCTCTTGCGCTAGGCGTGCGATAATGTTGCCATGTAATGTTTCATCCGTAGGCAATTTGGCTACATTACCAAAAGGCAAGACCCCTACGCTGGGCTTATAAGGTGTGCCTTGAGAAAGATGTGGATTTCCACAACCTCTTCAAGCATACGCAAAGCGCGTTCTCCGAACTAGGTAAGGACTTGAAGAATTTAACTTATCAATCTAATGGGCATCAGGACTCTTTTAATACGGCTGTTACGTAAAACGAGTTCTTATGTCAGCGATTGGCCCCTCTGTTTCCACAACACCTAGGTCTCAGTAAATTATGTTCAGATAAATTAAATATCATTTTATAATAAGTGTTTCAACGGTTGTTCTGTTAATATAATGGTATATATATAACTCAAATACTTCTACGTCTTTGTAATGTTACTCGGGATTGGCTGAATATTAGCTAATGTTTTACGCAAATAAACAAATATGAAACAATCTAAAAAACTTAATATACTTTTCTGTAGGGGGAACATCGTAAAGTTAGCGAAATTTAAGATTCCAAATCAATAATCTCAAAATGCATTAGAATAAGTTAACCCCAATAAATAAAGATATGTTATATTTCTATTACAGGCAGAGGGCCCTCCCGTTCAAATGGAACCAGTTGATCTAAGTTTGCGATCATCAAAAGGTAAAGTAAATAATTTTTTTAAGCTTTCGTTACTCCTCTTTATTACTGTAACGTAACTAATAATTGGCTGATTATTGTAAGAATTGATGAGCAGCTTAACGGGTTTGTGAAATTAAAATTGTGTTTAAGCCCATATACTGAAACCAATGTTATAAAAAGCAGGAAAAGTAATATTTTGAAAATTGTCACAGTACGTTATTAGTTTTAAGTAGTTATCTTTCTAAATTTAAAACGTCAAAGACTGTTCAGACACAAAAATAGTCGCGACGTACAAAAATGTTTCAGCATCAGTTTTTTAAGCCACCGAACTCTCAAGCACCGGTATCTCAAGTTTTGCTACTGGAATATTCGGTCCTTCCTCTGTTATAAAATTTACAGAAAAATCACAGTTTTTCTTATCTTATGCTTACGCGCGAATAGTTTCTCGCATCTGTTGGTGTGAATCTGCAACGATTACTGCAGGTAACGATGGGCATCCATAAAATGCGTATCAATGAACGTATTCTTTTCTCTAATGGCATAGAGATCGAGAATCTCTGCACCGTTTTGTTGTCCAGTAAGACCATACTGCGAATAAATTCTGTTATAGAATCTTACAGTAGTGTTAGATCAGTTGGTAGCTGATATAGAATTGGTCGCTGTTAAACTCTAGGATTGGTTTGAATAAATAATTCGCAAATAAGAGCGCTAAACCGCTTTCCTCGAAAAGAACAATCACCAAGACCACAACCCAACGGCTAGTACAATGATAAACTCCTAAGAAGCCAAGATGTTTAAGAATGTACTCCTAGTCAAGCTTGCACTCCATTAAATTCATTTTGATACAGAAAGAGCAGATTAAGCGGAAGGTGATAAAATTGTAAGCATAAACGCAAAATCCGTTCGTTCTAGATGATTAAATGCATTTCATTCACCTTTATTACGCTCTTTGTTTGAACCCTTCGAACCAATTCATCAGATTCTAAGACTTAACTGACCACTTGAATGAAGTCTGAATACGGAAGGCAAAATATCTAATTTTAATCATTTAATGGTATTATATTTGCACGTAAGTATTCTTCCAAATCCGACAACTTCATCCGAAACATATTTGCAAAGGCGCAAAACATTCAAAAAGAATTGATTAAACATGAACACTTGGATTTTATTTAATTTAATGAAATTGGCACATTAATATCATCGTTAATCGAATGGAAATCTATCATCTTAAGTTGCAAATGAAAAAATATTATCGTGTGGTGGTTTTGCGACAAATGATTCCTAATTTAAATATCAGACCCAACGAATAATTTTCTCTCTACAGATTGGATTGATTCAAAACGGTAATGATAGGAAGAAGGAAGGAAGAACCGAGTATGCCATTGTCAATGTGATCCAGATCACGTACGGCCTTTCATCTATAATGTGTGCCTATAGGTTTCTCTAGATGTTTAATAAAATCAGCGCAGATCTAGCTTTTCATTGGTAGTGTGTAACATCAAGCGAAGTGCGCAATTAAACAGAACACATAGATCGAAAAACGAGTCGATTTTCTTCGGAATCTGCAAATTATTAATGAAGTTTGTGTTGAAAAGAAGAGTTTCTTAAACATTTTAAGTTTCTTAAACATTTAAATTTATTTAATCTTACAGAGTTGAATAAACGTTATGGGACTGAATTGTTTTAATCAGGTTAAAAAAGAGTTGAGTAAAATTGTGAATTAAAGCAGGAAATCAGCTGGATGTCGACAGCATGCCTTAAGATATGAAATGGTTTGGGAACGAATCTGTTTTCTAGTAAGAAGATATTTAGTAATGTTATTATGCAAGCTTAAAAATGAATCGTATATTTCGAAATATTTAATATGGGTTAATGCACAGTCCTGGGCGGGCATGTAATGCAATAGACTGCAACATTATCTTACTTAAGGGAATCTTATGTAGAATCCAACCTAGGATTTATTTATTAATAGATTTATGACAATTTTGTACTTGTTTTTGAAATGCTAAATATGACAGCGGCACATTAACCTTCTTTTCCTGTATAACTTATAAATGTTTAAAGTCAAATAAAGCCATTAAGGGAAAAAGAAAGGGACAGCAAGGACAAAAATTCGAATACAAAATTGTATCCAGAGCAAGTGCTTGCGGCGTAAATCCCCGAATAGAAAGTAAATCACAATATTCATCTAAAAAAAGGAAACGCAGAGTTATAGTATCGATAAAAAACCTTAGGTTAAATTGTTTCCAGAAGAGGGAAACCAAGAGATATCTTTTTAAAAATCAAATCATTACACCAAACAAAATTAAATGCTTTTCCAACGTCAAAGCGAATAATGCCAGTGGATTTCTTAGCGTCAAATATTATTATGATTTTTAAAATGAAACTGTTCATATTGTGTAACAATTTTCTCGGAAATTGTTTTTAATAAATTGACGTAAGTCTTTTCAAATATCTTGCTTAGAGAGCTCAAGAGATAATACATCGATAATTGTGTGTCATGGTTTTCCTGACTTTGAAAAAGGAATAGCGTCTATTTGTGGGTCCCCCTACGCAATATTTGCGATAAACATGAAGTAGGTCACATTGGCTTGACTACAAATTTGGTAAAAACTTTGTAAGTTTTAGCTCTCCAGTCGAATACTTGGCAGTCCAAAGATAATTAGACCAAATATTTTTTTGATACGCATAACTCAAATGGGAATTATAATTATTATTATATTATTATTAAGTTGAAACGATTTCCTACAAAGATTTGCTATTTCATGGCTATTTCATGAAATACTTACAGTTTCCCGAAATGTGCCGGAACAGTAAGAACGTGTCTAAGAAGATAACAGTAACATACACTTCTAAACAAGGAAAATTTGTTTCTGGGAGTAGAGCACTTAAAACAATTGTGTGTAGAAAATCATTTTTTTTTTGAGTTTAAGGTTTCGTCGAGAAATTCATTGTATCTATCTGATGATCCGAAACGAGTCAAAATATCGGTGTCTTCAGAAAGCCGCGATGAAAGATTTGGTCAGTCGCAACAGTTAAACATAACCACAACATCTGGTGGTTCCGTGATTTCACCCACTTAATGAATAAGAGGAAAATTTGTTTTATAAATATTATATAAACTCACGGCCTTAAATTCTAGTGCTTGAAGAATTCAGTCAAAAGATTTATTTCTCTGGCTAAATAAGTTACAATAATATTAATAGGATCATGATCATTTTAATAAAATCATCATAAATTTAATATTTAAGTGAACATATAGATACAAATAAAGGTTTTCGATGTGGGAATATTATCATACAACATTGAACATGAACAAGATTTTTCGGGGCAAGCGCTGTAAAAGCTTTCTTTGAAATAACTAATTCAACAAACTAATTCAGCAACAAACAGTGGAAGCGAAAAAAGACTTTTACATCTGCAATGTAAAGCATAAGGGATGCAAAAATTTTAATGTTGGACGCAGTGAGACCCATCAACTCTGCGAATGGAGGAAAAACCTGATTTCAGTAGATACCATTTTAGTATCGGCAATATGTTTCTTTCTGGCGGGAGAGTCCTCGACGTAACTAAAATCTCCAAATAGAGTTTGTTATTTTTCAAAATTATTTGTGCTAATTAGCGGGTAATTCTTAACCACTTTAGAAAAAATATTCTCGGCTTGTGCAAAAAATGTATAGAAACTGGTGTTCTGCGTTTTAGGGTCAGAGCATGACAATCGTAAATCGTTGGCAGCCTCAAAAATGGGTCTTCGCATGCGAGGCACATTCAATGCGAAATGGGACGAACACAGCAAAAGCTTTTAAAGAATCAATTAAAGATTGTTCAAGTAAAGAAAGAAAAGTGCGAGAATTTAGATGGGCCAAACGGCTTTGAAAAACAAAGTTTGCTTAAAGCGCTATAGTCGGGCGAGACCGAACATAAGATATCCGCTTTGGGTAATGCAGTTATTCATTCGGTTTCGTAATAACACCCTGAAAATTATACCTAGAGGAGTTTTTTCACGAAATCCCTCGCACTTGAGGGTGCACAAAACGGTTACTGGCGTAGTCCAAATTTAACAAACTTTATTTGCTTGCCAAAGATGTTTTTATTTTTCAGTTGTTTTCGATATAAAAAAACACAAGTTAGAGTTTTCCGTCATATAAGGGCTTGCTTTTCCCTTGCTTGCTTGCCCCTATATGTGGTGGAAAATAGACCAAATCAAATTCCTTACAGTTGATTTTTACAGGTATATTACTGCTGTGGACCAATTTTCGTCGCAAAATTTTGCAAATTAAACTTTTCGTTAAGAGGCTTGCTATTCATGAGATGTGCTAAGTAAAATGGTCAAAACATAAATCCGTAGTAACTGGTAAATTTTACTTCAGGGGAGGCTTCGTTGCTAGTGCTCCTCTTCTTAAATTGCACATAAATTTTATTAAAATAAATAAACAAAAAATATATTATTATTACAAAATTCATTTTGCCGAGGTTTGCTTCAGGCTTGGGCTACCGGTTATCTTCCCACCACACCCCTATCATAGGCCCTTATAGGTTTACGATCCATGCGAATCTGTTCTGGCATAAAATAATTAATAAAAGAGTCCCTCCTAACAATGCCAAACAACACATTTGCCTGGCAAGCTTGGATGCAACCACTGCACAGCCCGGAACAATTTTGAAAAATGCCTGAAAAAGTCACTTGGCTCTGTAAATACATTTTTGAATCTCGGTTAAAAGAACGCTGTTAACTTTGTTTTGATCCCTGAGATCACGTGCCTACAGAACCTTTCTTTCATTTTCCTTTTTCGAGACACTTTTACTGAAAAAATACCTTTATTTTCACTGCTATGTTTATATACAAACATGCATATATATTGACAGCATTGCCGTTTATACGAAATGGTGTACAAAGCCACAATTCAATGTAGCTGCACGTATTTGCTGACGCCAAATGTTGTCCAGATGTCTATTGTTGACAGCTTGGTGATCGTCATCTTGGCGACGATTATGTTTTTTACATACTTATGTTGTTATAAGGTATTTCACTTAAAATCATCCAAAACGTTAGAAGATTCTAATGAAATGGCATGACAGCATATACTATATTCAAAACCTTAAACTGAATCCAGGTTTAACAAATTCCAATGAGCAGAAGTGTTCAATTAACCCGCACTACCTATAAATATGCCACTAAAACCTTTTTTTTAAACCATAATGAAGTCACTACTTAAAACTGCTTAAAACTTTAATTACACTTTCTCACATCATTTGATTCGTTATTTCTTTTATTGGATAATTTAATAACCGCTTATTGACGGATATTTTCGAAACGCTAAAAATAATTTGCTGAGCGTTAGCTTCATTTCTTACTATTTTTTTTAAGTCAAAATTTTGAAAAAGACCTTGTTTTAAGAGAGAGTTTATTGCGAAGTTACAATTAAAGTTTGGATTCAACTGATTGACAACTGACTTATGTCAGAGATTCTCAAAAAGAAATGATTTATAAAAAAATTTTGGAAATATCTCAACAATTTCACAAAGCTGTGAAAAAATGTTTTCCAATACAGTGATTGGCACTTCGTCAATAATTCGAGAAAATAACCCATTACTTCGCGTCCGCAAACTAATACTGCCACTTAAGCGAATATAAGCGAATATAGACATAATAAGAAATGATACATCACGCGTACTTACGGAGATTGGATGGGAGTGCTTATTAGGATTCTTTTTTTTTACTAACTACATTATTTATTTGAATTGTGACAATATTTTTACGTATTCACAAAGTGCAAATATTCGAAATGTTACAAAAAGGGATTTATTGCGGTTTCTTGGTTCTATTGTTTGTTACATAACACAAGATTCGAAAATTCATAAAATCTATTTGTACAAAAATTGTATTCCTCACAAAATCACTTCATTATACGCACATTAATTTTTATTAAAAAGACGCTTTTTTGTTAATGATGAGCACTCCTTATATATAGGATAGGATAGTATGACATGTTTGAAAATATGTCTAATTACATGACTACATTTATATTTAATCGACGCAGTAACCTACCCAACAAAACAATCGCGTATACGAATACTGTAGTTGTCAATCATGTGTATAGCAGCTTCTTAAAATTCAAGACTGCCTGCAAACTTAATAACGAAAATGTAACCATGCTGTACGAAAAAAGGTTTTTTTTTCTTTGGTATTCTATGAACGAACACAATAAATTTGATGATGACGCCGATTGCTGATTTAAGCGGCGCTTGGACACAACTACTTTTATAAAGCAACATGCAAGCAAACTTAATTCTCAAATTACATGTTCTTGGTAGCGTTTATGTGGAGAAGTTTATTTATCCAAATTCAACACGATTTGTGTGAATTCCCACAGGTATAAATAGCCCATTGCTTAGTGAACGGACAGACATTTGATGGGTCGGGTTAGATGATACAATCGCAAATTATTCAACCATAATCGCGTACAAACAAACATTACTAAGTGAACACAATTCGAGGCAATTCAATTTTCTTAGCGAAAGCAATAGGATGGGAAAATTCATTCTGCACCGCACAACTTGATTTATTTAAGCTACCAAAACAGCTCATGAACAAAGCTGTTTTTCTTTACATCTCGCTGTGCTACTCCACCCCTGGGAGCAGTTTGAGTTGTCCTAGTTGATGTGTAAGCATGCACATTCACACATTCATATACACTATAATATTCTCTCACAGTATATATAAAAATTTATGTATAAAACTCAACGTACTTATGTTTGTAGGTTTATTGGGTCTGGGTTAAGCAGATGCTACAACGTGAAGACTAAAACAAGAAGGCTAAAAATCTAAAAGCCATATCTTTCCGAAGCAAAGTAATGCCTGTCACAGCCCACAAAACAGGCTGGATTGCAAGCAGTGAATGTTGATATACCACTTTATAAAATATCGTCAACTGTCGAAATTTGCCATCCGTTTTCGAGGCTTATGCCACTCGTACAATCGTACTAACAACGAATGCAATTTTACGCCATTCTAATTTTTAATAATGCAAGATTCCACGTTCTGTCAATGCATCTTGTACACACATACATTTTTAAGCTGTATGTATTTATGTGAGAAGGTCACAAAGCGATACAAAGTTTTATGCTTTGTGCACTGTGCTACATTAGAGTAAAGAAATAGATAAATCACATTCCATTTCTGAAATAGACACCTTTTTCTAAAGCATTCAAACTTAATGTTGGAGCAGACTTAAATAATTTTTTTATACAACGCTCTCGTCGACGCGCGCACGCCGCTCAGGCTCGAAGAAAAGAATATATTTGAAATTGTCAAATTAAGAAATATTAGATTGCATTCTCTGTCTGTCTACTGATTATCGGCTACAGGTGCTACGTAATATAAACTTACAAATTGTGCAGATTTTTTGTCATATTAAAAGTCAAACTTGCATTTATTTAGTCGGGAAACGTCTAGGCGGGCTTAAGTCTCTTTTGTTAAAAATATATTTTTTAAACAAAAATTAATCAGATGAAACCTTAGGTTTTACATACAAATGTAACAAAATTAAAGTTAAATTATGTTGTATATATATGTTATGTATAACAAGTTAGAATTAAACAACGAAACGTTTATGTATGTCGTAATATACTGGTAACACTAACCGACAACATAGATAGAAACAATACATCAAAGTCGACCGTAGGCAATGAGTCTTCTATAAAATGTTTTAAAATTTGTTGAGGCGTCTTAAAATATTAGCGTAACAAACCAAGTGAAAAGCTTGGAAAAACATAACATATACATGTAATAACACCGGTTATTCTTTTATATGTAATTTCTCATTTTCTATAGATAATACGTTTTTTATTTTCTTATCGAATAATCAAAGTTAATGTGTTTCATTAGTTAGAGCCTGTTCCGAATAAAGCAAGAAGAAGGAACCTTCTTGTCGACACTATTTTGCTCTTTTAGTCACAGTGAAATTTGAATTTTTGTACGTAATTTTTCCAACTTTTTTTTTGTGAAAGCCACAAAAGCTAATCGCATATCTTAGAATACTCCAAAGAGGCAAAGTAGCAACCAGACATGACTAATTTATGTAGAGAACCATTTGGTCTCTCGTTGTCGTGGAATAACTTTTTCTAACACAATAACAAACTTAGCATATTCCATTTTATATTTTCCAATCGCAAATTCAAATATATTACAACATCTGAAACAAGGGTTCGCGATTTCGAAATTGTTAATTGATACTACGCATAATTAACTGTGATGCAAAAAATATAAGCTGAATATTCTTTGTGTACTTCTCCATCCAACATATTTCACCGATGCTGTACTTTAAATAGAAGATGAAGCAAATTAAGTTTAGGAGCAGCTTGGAAAATTTAACTATGTACATATGGTTCAGATAATGTTTAGCATGAACGAGACAGATGCTTTTTGAGGTTATGTGAAAGGTCAAGTTCGTGACCAAATTCAGCATTTTGCTAAAAAGTCTAGTCATCATTTTGCACCGTAAAGGCCGTAAAAAGATACATTACTAAATCAACCGACGCACACATACTTACATTGAGATGAAGTAGATGACGATTTCGTCTTCGTCATCATTACAGTCACCACTACAGTCACGTCATTTATTTGTCTATTGCGGCAACGATAATAATAATAAAACAAAATATGAAGATGACTGTGCCTCCAACTCACAAAACTTTTATTCCACTTTAAAGCAAAAGTGCGATTGTGCTTGTAACTGACATGAACCTCCTAAGATATTAGGTGTTTGCAAAAATTTTGATCACTTTTTCACTCAAAAGTTGTGGAAAATTTCGTACCATATATATTAATAAAAATAGTTCCCATAATTTTCTACAATATTTTTGAATATTTGTGACAATATGACGACATCATGTCAAAATAACTGATATTGATTAGGCAGTGATCCACCCACCGACCCATTTTCGCACTTGTTTAAGTTTGCGGCCACCCGAACCTTGCTGCACTGATCTGAACAAGTCGTAATCAGAACACGGCATGTCTGGTGAGTACGCTGGGTGTGATAGAACTTCCCATTCGAACTGCAACAGTGTATCTTGCAACAAGTGGCTAAGAAATGGCGTTTTCAGTCAATTTCTGAGTTTAGAAGAAGAAGAATTTTGAGAGCTCCATGATTAGCGACGACGTACACTGAATAAATCAATAATATTAAATGAAAACTTTATTTTATGTAGAAGAAGATCAAAAACATCGGATTCAACTGTTATGTACACTGGTAGTTTCCATTTCTTTATCGTTTTCACCAGTAAAAGTCTCTGATCAAAATTTTTGCAAACGCCTAATAGTAGTTACTATATTGTTATGTTGAAGACCTGAGCTGCATCTTGGCACAGTACATTGACAGAAAGGAAAAGCAACTAACTCAACGTTTTTGTAATTCTGCATTTCTGCATTGACAACACCGCGTGCCGTAAGAATAACTTTTGTAAGTATAAACGGCTTTTGAGTTTTTAGTTTTGCTAAAACTGATGTTGTCGGAGACATGTTGTCTCATCCAATTCATACAATTGACACACAAGTACGTACGTATGTTCAGTATTATGCCCTCTTAAACGACGATTTTAAGTTTTACTTTGCAAAACTCCGTTAATTATACCGCTGCTGGTATATTAACGACGTCCACCTTCTATCGAACTCGTAATCAGTAGGTCGGTTTGTTTTTTATATCATCGTTCAATGCATGCAAATTTATTTTTGCACTCGCGATCTTCCTGCGCCTCTTTATTTGTTGATCTATACGATTGATAAAAGCCACGAAAATGTTGTTTAATGATAATAATAATAACTTGAAGTTAGCTGCCTTGCCTTCATTAATCTACTTTGGTTGAATACGAATCTATATTTTCTAATTGCCGGGTGTTATTGTAAAACGTCTGACGTTATGATGTAAACACCAACTTGAAAGTTCCTATTCGAAGGAAATGAGCAATATTTTACCATTACATCGCACAAGTAGACACACTTTTACTGCCACTATAATTCACGTATTGTGGAGATCTCTATGATATCTCTTACATATACCAAGAACTGTTGTACATAATCCTACTTAATAAAGCTACTGTTCGCAATTGATTTCGTTATACATTGCAGTCGTGTGATACTACACGATTTATAACACTGTATTCGCACGAAGGAAAACATTCGATTTGTAATTTAGCTTAAGCCAAACAAGAAATGTCCAACGTTCAGAAGGTTGGAAAAATTTGTCGTCATGTGTCACCATCGTATATATTGGTATAACGACACGACACAGTTGAAAAACAAAAAATAGTATGGACCGAACCTTTGACACTTACATACTTATTTAACAAGAGCTCAACTGAAAAAATTGGCATCCTTTTTCAACGAATTGTTCTTTATAAAGGCATACATTTTCAAATAATTCAGACTCAAATCGCTTCAAGGTCTCGCGCATGAACAATTTTTGTGACTACAGATGTTTATAAGTTATAAATTGTTGCGATTGGAATAATAAAGTTAAGCTGCCGTTCTGGGGATATGTACCAATTAGAAAGAAAATCAGTACAAAATTGCGTAAGCGTTACTGTTTCGAACTTTTATAAAGATGCATTTTGATATGTTTATAATTATGCGCTTGCCAGCGGACCAGTAAGTGATCAGTGGTGGTAACTGGTGGTAAAACTCCTGTTTTTCAGTTCGTTGAAATGATTTGCCGACATTTGATCGAATTTTCTATTCAGCTTAATTATAATAAATGCTCTATTTGTAGATTTCGTGATATATTTTAGCTTTTAGATACACATTTTGCGATTTTAAATGAACAAATTATATAGTGTAGTAGGGATTTATCTGTTCTTGATATAATAAGAATCGAAATATCGTAAAGAAAAGAAGGATCACGTTTCGACGCAAGCATTTCTGAGTAAAAGAGTCCTCCTTACATAAACATGCATTTGATTTAACGTGAATATAGTTTTCTCGCAATTCTATGTTAATTGTTTTCAAAATTGATAATATTAGATTTGCGGTGACGTATGCTTTCAAGTGCGAAAAAATGTATATATATTTTTTGAGTTATGCTTAAACGAATGTTTTTTATATACCAGTTTCGTGGACATGAACATGTTAACGTGTACAATTTTTATGAAATCATCTTAACTTCGAATTAGACTTACAATAAGTCGATATTAGGTGTATAAATAAATCCTTTGTATTTTTTGATGTACAATGTTTATGAAATCATCTTAACTTCGAATTAGAAATTTATTTCAAATGTACTTGTTACAAAATTTTATAATAGAAACCACAATTATTATCTTTTTGTCTTTTACCTCCCAGAACACATACTAGAGACCTTGTAAATTTCAATCGAACTTATACATGCTCGATGTTGTATATTGATGTTGTTGTGTCTGGTTTAGAATTTATTGGTATGTATGCGCGTAAAACATGTTCCATGCTGATGTTAATATATGGAAAATGATTGCTATTCTGCACTTTATAGGGGTATTACGTGTTTATATTATTTTATTCTCGTTTCTTGCTGATAGTAAAAATCGCTTTAAAATGTGCTTGTAAATATGTATATGCAGTTATTATACGTATATTTTGACATGTCGGCAATGGTTGAAAATTTTTCTTTTGGGTTTGTTAATGAAAATAGAAACGATAAGATTGATATAGTTGGCTTTAAAACAATATGAAATACGCTAGGAACACATAAATACTTGATTGTAATACTACAGTGTAATAGCTGGGGAGTAATCATGTAAACTGGCAATAAGAAGTAGGCGATAATCGCCAAGAGAATCTAATCATGTGGACAAATTTGTTGGCGATTAGCGCCAAATGCGCTCTCTCAGTTATGTAAAATCTGGCGACAATAAAATTGCTGTTGCTGAGATAAAAAGATATGATAAAAGTAAATACAATTTTTTTTTAAATGTCGAGCTAAATTAAGCTAAGTATAGCCTAAGGCGAATTCTAAATCATTTTCTTTTCATTTTTTCATGCTTGTTATTGCTTCACATATGTAGTTTGTTTATGTAGAACAAATAAACGTCAATTTAGTTCTCATTTTTTACGTTTCTTTCAGTTATTAATGCATTCTAATGAAAAATTTTAGGGGAAATCGCCTGCTTACATCATTACCGCCCTGCAGTATGATAAATTAGATATAATACATTATATCTGGACATAGCAGTTTGGCAACTCTGTGCGCCTGCTATGGTCGGGTTTTTTACTTTGCACGTATAAATTTTCTAATTATATTTTTATTGTTTCAAACGGTTTTAAAGCCTAAACAAGTATAAATTCTTCCATGTAGTGAATTATATTGAACTTTGGCTTTGTGTAAATATCATTTTGGTTTTTGTGACCAGCATTTGGTGCTCTCGTTAAAAAGTGTCTCTTTTTTTTTTGTTTGTTATTGCTTTCCAAACATCTGCGTTTGTTTTTCTTGGCTTACATTTTTCGCTTTGTTTGCTTACTGTTCTGTTTTGGTTTTTTCATAATTCACAAACTCTGATTTTGTTTTTGCTTTCTGACATTGAGGACAAAACAGATTCTGATTCCGAGCGACTCATTACTTGTTGGCTTTGCGAGCTTTATTGACATGCGAAGTGTGCAGGATGTGCTGCAGACGCAGTCCTAGACCCTTGGAATGGATTATGTTGGTTATGTCCCGAGAGTAGAAACGTGACATTGACTTTTATAAGCTTTTCACGGAGACGAAGAATGAACTAACTGAATAAAAATCTCGTGACGGTGATGCGAAAAATTTTAAAAAAATTAAAACAATGTTCGATGAGCGTCACTACATAGCGCACTCACCTTCTCCTCCAGCCTACAAAATACCACTTGTAATGTAGCATGCGGTGCTTCACCGCCGTTCTCGCTTAAATCTCATACGTCGATCCATGTTGCTCGTCACCATTCCTCTTCGTCCTCATCATTAGCCTTAGTCTTTTCATCTGCCATTGGCGAATTCGGTTGGGGTTTCGAGTATTTCACCCTTACCTACAAACGCCATGAGTGTTTCCTCTACCCTAAACTCAACTGGTAATACAAATATTACAAATAAGCCGGGTAGTCCTCCTCGTGTCAGCGATGCTGAAGTGGCAAGAGTATCTCCTTCTAGTGATGCCATGCCGGCTACCCCGTCTGCATATCCAAAGAATAATAACAAAAATAATAAATAAGCCTCTTCGCCTTGTTGTTCGCGTGTATCTGCTGGTCTCCGTGCTAGACAAGTGGCACAATCAAGTGTAGCTACTTCCTCTGGTTTCTCTCCAATTCAAAAATCCTTACTTGTGAGTCCTGTGGAAATAGTTGTAAATCGCTGTGCACCTTTAAATTTACCTGAGGGAGCGTGTGATTTAGCAATTTGTATATCCTTTTATTACATATAAGATTTTCTCTTGAACTGCTCTAATGGACCAAGTCCAACTTCCTCCAACAAATACTGTGATTTTAACAAAACTAAAATTTTACGGCTTAAATCTCATCTTTGCTGGAAATATTGACACCTTACTGTCTTCGTTCTGTAATGTACTAACCATAGCTATTCCTGCATCTGTCCGTATCAAGAGACCTCGCCCTCGAAGAAGGTGCTCGCCATGGTTTAACAGGACAATTAAATATTACAAAAACAGAAAAAACGAACTTTTTACAAAATTTATTAAAAGTGGTTCCTCTTACGACTATTTTGCCTATTCCGCATCAAGGCATCAATTTAATAACCTCAGCGACCAATATTATTGCAGATAACTTCAGTCGATAAAGTCCTCATTGCTTGTTAATTCTAGATATTTTTTTAAGCTTGTCAACTGCAAAAGAAAAATTTCCATATAACCCTAGCATGTGTTTTTCAATGGGTCTGAGTATTCTGATGATATTGAAACCTCGAATCTCTTTGCTGAATACTTCCGACGACGCAGTTTTTCAACTGATAATCAAAATTTAACTGTCAACTATGCGTATCCGATATATAGCTCGGTTTTGATTCCTAACTTGATCATTTCAGAAAATTATGTTTTAGATGATTTAAAATATTGAAAATATAGTTCTGCGCCTGGACCTAGTGGGATTCCATCATATATACTTAAAACAGGCTTTGTCGAGCTATGTCGTATTATTTCAATGATTTTTATTCACTCCTTGAAATTAGGTGTTTTCCTTTTGTGTTGTTCCTTATTACAACTTGCAAATGTGGAAATAGACATCACGTTGAGAAATGTAGAGGCATCGCGATTGCTATCAAATCTTATATTTCTCAATTCCAGCAAGGCTTCCTCACAAGAAGATCAACTGCTACGAATTTCTTACAGTTTACTTGTCATGTTTTCGAGGCTTTTTCTAGTGGCGTTTGCGCGCATGATATACTGATTTTAGTAAAGTCGTTGACTTAGTTAACAGCAACTTATTGACCTTCAAACTCCAGACCTCTGGCTTCTCTTTGTAGTTATTGAAATGGATAAGTTTTTATTTTTATAACAGATCAGTCGGGGTTTGTTTAACTCCATCATCTCGCTTACGATGTTAAACTGTTTGCTTCCTTCTCTATGCGGTCGCAATCGTATCAGCTTCAACTGACTTAAATAGTTTGACTACATGATGCTCATTAAATTTTATGCAATTAAATCTAAGTAAATGCATTGAATACTGACTATTTCATCGATTCACACCAGTTGGGAAACTTACATTCGTTCCTCGATTTAGTGGTTCTATTTGATCAAAGAATACGTTTTACTTTTACTTTGTACATTGAGCACTCTTTAAGAAAAATTAGGTTGGCGCTAGGTTTCATTAAGAGGTGTTCCAAAAAGTTTAAGTATTTTTATATTACTTAAAGGCTATACATGAGCTTCGTTAGACCAACCCCTGAGTATACTTCTGTTGTTTGGTCTCCTTCCTATAGGTGCTACGTGGATTCAATTGCATCCGTTCAAAAGTAATTTTTGGTGTTTGCTAGGAATTTTGGGTTGGGACTCCCTCGTCCCTCTGCTTCTGTTATCCTTACCATCACTTGAGAAACATAGACATATTCTTGATGTTTCGTTCTTAATTAAGTTAATAAATGGTACTATCGATCCGCCCACATTACTTGATGAGATAAACTTTCATATCCCTAATCGCTTCTCTAGGCATTTTATATTCATTAAACTTAGTCAGTGTAAATATAATTATGAACTGTTTAATCCGTTCAGTGTGAGTTGGAGAAACCTAAATGGTGTCTATCGCTTAATCTCAATATCGGGCTCTATAAAGTCTATCACAAATGGCTACCCTTACCCCGCAGTTGCAACTATAACATCTTACTTCGATTCGAAAATTAACTGGTGTTGTTTACTGTTATCGTTTGCCATGCTTTTATATGTCATTATATGCCATTGCAAGCTTAGAGGTTCACTGACAACTTGAATCTGTAATTGTTGTGGGTGTGCCACTGTGCTAATTGTGCACACGCCTTTCTTTCTTTTACTTTCTCATTTATTTACAAGAGAATATATTTAGTTTTTTCTTTACTTCTTTTATATCTTGTATTAGTATTTAATAATTAGAATAATATTTACTTCTAAGAGTCAACTGAATTCGGTTGTTAACTGGGTTTTAGGAGTAAATAAATAAATAACATGCCATCAAATTCGTTCTAAATGGTGCGAAGTTTTAAGTTGACTCCTAAAGTCATATTTATTGTGAATAACTATTTTTTCCGAATTTTTTTTAATGATCACCTTTCATTACCTTTTCAAAAATCATGCCATCCGGCATCTAAATCGACTTAAGTATGCGCGGCTGTACTTCTATCCCTCTGTGTAACTCTTGGCCGCAACTTCAGTTGATAACATGGCAGTTAAGTACAATGCCCCAACTTGGGTACCAAAATTCTGTGTAATGCAGCCAGTACACGAAAAACCATATCCAAAGCACGACCTAAGAGATTTATATATCTTAAACACGCCTGTCTCCTGCCTTATTCCGCATCGACTAGTCATCGTGCATTCGTAGTCAGCCTGATTGAAACAAAGATAGAGCGCTGTCTAAAGCAAGTCTAAAGCAAAGCCAAACTGAAAGCAATTCCTTTTAATTCATTACTCCTATATTATAAGAAATAGCTGAAATTTTCAAAATATTTTCATGGAGGACCGCACTATTCACGTTCAAAACTGGAGAAAATCAGCCAAAGGACACGTCTGCAAAACAACGTAAATTGAAGCCCCCTGTTTTTAAAAATGAAAAAACAGGCTCATTTTGCTCATTAGCCATAAAAGCCACACAAAAAACGATGAAAATCTCTCCGTGTGCTCTATCTGGGATCCTATAGTACCTTTGTAAAAATGGGGAAAATAAGCCACGCTCACTTAATATTAAAGCGCATTGAAATTTAATTTTTTAAGATAAAGGTGGTTGATCAAGAAGAGCCGAGCATAACCGAATTAATTTGAATTATAGACTCACAGAAAAAAAGAGTAAGAAGTGAGCAAATCGCCAAGTAAGTTGATAGCAAGCCGATGTTGACTTATGATTGTTTGTTGGGGACAAATGCTTAACTGAGTGCGATATTCTTTTTCTTCTTAAAAGTTTGTATTCATTTTACGTGTAAATTAGAGTATAAAAAAATATACGATTGTTATACGAAAACGTATTAATTTAGCGAATATGTAATATTTTTTTTGCCTCAGTATCTGATTAACATTCATTCTTGCCAGCTCGCCTGCTAATGATGAAAGAGGACAGGTGGACGATGGACAGGTCGGAAATAGTGGCAACAAGAACTTTCGAGTTAACTGCGATAAGTACGTAAATTGAAGTTAACAAAAGACTAGATACTGCGCTGTATTTCACGATATATTATGTAAACACATATATTTCAAAGAAATTCTAAAATTGAAAATTCTATTCCTTCGATAACCAAGATAGACGCTACTTTAGCCAATTGATCGGAACATTCCACAACGGATAAAAATTATAGCGCAAGAAGTCGATTTTCACAAAGTCGCAATTTTCGAAATTTACCGGTCCAAGCAAGAGGGACAATAATAAGAATAAATGTAAATTCGGTGTTAAGGAACTAATTTTTACTAACTTTCCGCAAGTAAACGAAAAATTGGTTTACCATGGAAGATCATTTAAACGAATAACAACCCACTTGCTGAATTTTATTGTTTATTTAACGATTTTGTTGAAAAGACAATCAAATGTCAGTTCAGAACATACTACTCAGGAAGCTAACAGACCGTTAAAACTGCATACGCTAGACATAATACATAGCATTGATTGGCATCATTTCAACGCTTTTTATAAAACGGTTTCGATACACCGCAAATAAGGTTTCTATACAACGATGTGCACATTTTTTCGATTTATATCATGGCTAAATTTAAAGCATCTAGTTCTATAGAGTATTTCAGTTTAAAAAAAAGGTCAAACGAGGTACACTGTTCCATTTGATAAGTTAGCTTTCATAATAATTATTTACCCTGTTACGCAAAATCTAAAATGAAGAGATTATAGTGCATACGACGGGAAAATTTTTCAGGATATTGGCTGTGTTATATAAACACGTAAGCTAATGAAGCTTACTGTATAAGTAGCCAGATAGTTTTATTATTTTGATTTTGTGCTTTGAATTTTTAAGTGTCCCTTTTTAATAAAAATAAATAAATAAACATTAGACATAAATATTATATTTGAAAACACGACATGAAATATTGAATAAATAAAGACGTATTATAATTCACGCAATTGGAATGAAGTAAAATTTATTGGTGAAATGGAGATATATAATAATATATATAAATGAAGTGGGAAAAGCAGCTGAAAAAGGTGAAAGTTAAAATATCCAGTGTTGTAAAAAAGTTGAAAGTTGAAGTTATGTCGTATTACTATTTTACGCTTTCCGGTTAAAAACAGCCAATCATTTTCCAAATGTAGCAAAAAAAAGTACAAAGTTTCAAAATACAGCGAACAACTAAATTAAGAAGAAGTACATGGTATATATCGTAGCGTATGCACGATTAGAGTGCGGCCACAAATAAATAAAAATAAAATAAAAAAGAAAAAAAGAAATTAAAAACAAAACCTGGTGGTACACTTGTAACAACGATGTGTTTGCATTTCGTCAAAAAACAATTGCAATCATTACAAAAGTTATGAATACGTAATTTTATATAATTGTAATGTAAAAAATTAGTATGTAGAGAACCAATTCTATTTTGGCAATTAAAAGCGTAGAAGTGTAAGCGGAAACAGCCGAGCAGGTTAGAAAATAAATACGCACTCTACTCTACAGTGGATTCATAGGGAATCTTCTACGCCAACTGCCTGCATAAAACTTTAAACATCATTACAGCATGTATAGACGCGAAAAACTAACAACGTTTGGAAATTAACAAAAAACAAAAAAAGACAAAATTGCAAAAACAGACTTTGTTAAATACGAGCACGTAAGAAAATTGCATTCCGCTGTGATCGAACCTTTACAGCCTACCTTTAACTAGCGAAAGGGCTAAAGAAAATTCGAAAAAACTAATTTCTCCTACTCTATAGTAATGAATGCGCGTAAACTTTTTTCCAATTTTTGTACCACATAAGTGAACATTTTAGTCCTGTGTCTGCTATGGTTTATACGTAAAAGGTACAATACCAAATAGCAAAATACCAAAAACGTGTTTAGATTACGTTATATTGGAAGCGTTTTTATCAATTGACTCGATCCATTTTCAATGTCAACCTGTCTATAAGATTTTCTGAAGTTTTTGGCAAATTTGGAGGCGATATCTTCAACTTCGCAACCACAGACGGTACACAGACGTCGAACGAATATGTCTTGATGTGTAGGATAGAGGTTAGTTAACGCGTACTCCGGTTTAGCTCAGGATAAATCACACAAAATGAATTAAAAAACTAAAGCAATGGAAATATACATAACATCAAAATCTCCCCATTTGTCTCAATCGCACATCGATCATTTAGCTGGCGCCCTCAGTTTATACGCTCTAAAATTAAAGTAAATATGTCTTTGTTGCCTTCCTTTTACATTAGTGGGAGCTTTTATTTCGCTTCTTTACCGCTACATTTTGGTTTTACTTTTCTTTTTAATCATGTGCGTATGCATGTTACTATTTATTCTGCTTTTAGGCCTTTCTATTTGCATATTTCCCTTTATATAGAAAGAACATTGACATACGTTTTGACACTAGTAACCAAAACAATATATATTTTTAATGTTATTTTTGTCCCTTTTTCAAGTTTAGAAAGAAAGGAAGATCTTAGCTTTCGAGTTGATTTTATCATATAAGTTTCTTTTCCTTGTTTTTAATTATTCAAACATTTTGAATAAATCTTCGTGTTCATCCACGCATTGCAGATCGGACACAATTTATGAATTTTTTTATTAGAACTAATACATCAAGTGCAAAAGAAAAACAACTCCAATCATGCGAAAACACTCATAGTAAATATCAACGAAAAGCTCAAGCAATTCACCTATCTATTGTAATATAATGCCTTTTACGATTCTTTCACCTATCTCACAAATTTATTTATAAACTATTTTATGCATTTTTATTAACGCGAGTCAAGAGCTTTACACTCGTCTCATGCAGAAAAAAGTTAAAAGCAGGTTGACTCGTTTTCGATTTGTTGTTTAGAGCAACCCCTTCTCCCCGATAATTTACTGATGGCCTCCTTCCACGGTAGTATGATTAGCTGATCCGCTATTATAATTGTATCGGTAGTTGCCTTTTATATAGAAGCATTGGGCAAAATGGGCGGACCAACCCTTTAAGGATAGGTGGTAGTATTTCAGTCGATCTAGATGTTGGTCAAGAATACTGTGGAGTCTCCGAAGCTTCCTTTTGGGTGCTGCAAAGGTCTCGACAAAATGAATATAGTCCCTCACTTGGATAGTAAATATAGAAAAAAATACAGAAAAAAAATCGGTCATAAATAGAATTAACAGTAAAATTACATACATATATATCAAGAAGTTTGAGGAGAAGTTTAAAATAAATTCTTAGAACTTCAAAAATATTGAAAACAAACATGCTGGACATGCAGATGCAAGCGAGACGATAGGCTTTGTTTAGTTGGGCCGTTGCCGTTTTTTGTGTTACGGCGGTATAAGACTAGTAAATAAAGTTTGAGCTTATATCTCATGTTTTACCGTGTAGGCATCGACACGCAAAAAGTTCTCTAGCCGCTTTCTCGGTTTACTGTTTCATACAAGAGTTCCAAATTAAACTTTCAGTCGGATTTGAAGATCAGATGTTGCATTTCATTTTAATAGTTGCGCACGTTGAGGATTTTTTAAATTGTTTTTCTATGTCTTTCTTTACTCAACACCGAAGAATGGGGGCATATTTTTTTTGTAATAATATTTTCAATACCTATATGACTATAAAGTATAGATATTCTTTATTAGCCTGAAATTCTGAATCGATTAAGCCATGTCTCTTCGTCAAAGTAACTCTCTCTTGGTCGCAAAAATGAATAAGTCGATTTTAAATTTGGTAAAAACACTGGAAATTTCTGCACGAAATTGAAAATGTGAAAAATGTTGTCAGTGCACAGGCCCGCAGTAGAGCGTAAAGTGAATGCAACTCCAAGCAAAAAGTTTTGGATTTTTGCTCATTACTCACAAATTATGAAAAATAGAGAGTGGAAATTTTCTACATTTGCTTTGCCGACAACTCTATTATGTGTGTAAAAAAATTGAAAAAATCGTCCATGCTCACTCGATGTTAAAAACGATTAAGTTTTCCTTTTTTCACATTTTTGAGGTGTTATGCTCGTTAATCACTAGCTAAACAAGACATAAAGTTTAAAATTTTGTTGTACATTCCTGTAATGAAGATAATGTTATCCCTGATTTGACGATTTGAGTTTTTATGAAAACTAATCGATTTTCTAAGAAACCCAATTCCAAAGATAAAGAAAACCAACTAAAAAAAGGATTAACAGTAATTAAGACATAATTAAACGAAGCAGCGAATTAACACAAGAACGGGGCTTTTAAGATGGGTGCTAGTAGTATATGTATGGGGGAAAGTCGACGTGAATTTTGGCCTGCAATAAAAAGGGTTTTTTTGCTCTTTTTCGGCGTTTCCGGATAGTAGTATATATATGGGGGAACGTCGTCCGCACGCTTTCCCGCTCCCGCCACATCACCGCACGCCCAAAACACACACACACACACACACTCGCAATACAATCGTTCACACCTAATAAACATTCCACTTCAAACTCTATATTCCCACACAACACGGGTTATTCCTTCCAACGTGAACGATCGCATTTCATCACATGCGCTTCTTTTTTTATATTACGGTTACAAACAATTTCCTCCTATAAATCTTCTCTTCATTATACACCTCTTAATGAACAAACGAAAAAAAATTCCTTCAAGGACATTTATTATTTATGATTCTGATAAAGAAAATATACAAAAAGAAACACGATTGTGTATGCACATGTTTACACAAATTTCCACGAACACTCTTCTTCATTAAACACATCTTAATGACCAAACGAAAAAGGATTCCTTCAAGGACATACATTACTTACGATTCTGATAAATTCCCAAGAAGAAAAAAATAGAGTGCACTCTGGGTGATGCGACTATTTCAGGACATTTACTCGTGTTATGATCTATCTTCATTTCCATTTTTTATTAACACTATTTCTATTCGTATAAATACCCCGCTAAGAATGGAAAAAGAACTAGTATTATGATGCATTATAAACGATAAAAAAAAGGTCAAGCGGTACTTATGACCACACTTAAAAGTATTTATAGAGAAAAATAAAAGACAGATGGAATTTTGCAGATAACGCTTGAAGGTACTTTCACCAATCTATAAAAATAAATTATAAATTGAATTTTGGTTAGTTTCTTCAAACTCGTGATTGGAAAAAGAACTACGTGATCAATACAATGAAAGTCATGGTAAGAAATAAGAACCACAAGAAATACTTTTCATACAATTATTCTAAAAATCTTATTATTTTTTTAAATGTTTTTAATGGACTTTTCTAAAGACTCTGAATGACGCTTCATTCATCAGGGCAAGCCTATAAAATACTCGGATGTAAAGCAAAAGCAACAGTATGGAGAAAAAATTGCTTTTTATTTGGAATCACCAGAGGGAATGTTAGTGTGGATATTTCTTTCGAAGCGGCTTAAGTAAGTATTCCATTCAAGAATCCATATAAAAAGTTAAAGGAAAATAATATTCGACATATAATCTTTCGGGCAAGAGTCAAATCTATAGCTAATGCACATATTTTTGAGTTTATTCTAAATGAAAATAAAGAATGCGATATATAAAACGAAATTTTAATTTATTTTATTAAAAATTCTTTTTTACATAGTTTGAGTATTTTCTTATCATTAAAGCTGTAGTCAGTTTTACTAAATTGTTTGAAATAAGCAATTAAACTTGCGTGCTCGAAAATTCTCCATCTCCATGCCGCTTTCCGAACAATTCAACTTTGTTGCCCTTATCAAACAATTTGGTTAATTGTTTTTTACTATCATGAAATATTTCACCGGTGTAGTAATCTGGATACCATCCAGAACATAATAAATGAGTTCGACCTGCATCACTGCCACAATTAAGTAGAGTTGGTATGTATAATCTCTAGTGATAATTGTTGTCACTTTGCGAAACCAATACGTTATTTAAATATACGGATACACTTCGAAACATGGATTGGAGAAGATTATTTACAACGCTATACTTATCGTCAGTAACATTCTTCAACTGAACAACCAACTTTAAATAAACGCTGCAAAGATCTCGATATGTGCCGCCATTACCAAGACAGAGAAATTCTATGAGGCAAGGGTTGTCTAAGGATTGAATAGGATTATATGAGGCTTCTTCTGTATTTAGAGTGCTACTCTGTATAGGATGAGGTGCAAATAAATCTAATTCACTTTTCATACATTCTATATGAGTGCTCATAGTTTCTAAGCAAATAGGTCTTATACTTTGTTACGTATATTGAAGTTCGCGCGTTAGATCTCTTTTGCGACCGACGTCGTTTCCTTTTGATTCAACGTTTTATACTACTTTTGCCAGAGCCTTTTTGAAATTTAGACGATATCTTGTTGATTGCTTTTTCTGTTAAATTACTTAAAGTCTTTTTGCTTTGCTCTGCCAAAATGTTTCTAAGTGGTCTGCGACCGAAATCATTGAGAATGGATTTGCCCGCATCCATAGCTTGGTCTGCAATCGCATTCAAACCTGATAGAAACAACGGTTTTAAATTTCTAAAAAAGAACGCGAAGAATGAACCAATGCCACGCCCATGTTGTACCACTCGTGGTGGCACATATAATGATCCTATGTTACTTAATCCACTTCCGATTTGATTAGAGTAATATGAACACTTGCTCCATGTCAGTCTGTTACACTTCTGAATGAAATATTAATTGTGCTCTCGTTTATATCAGTTTTATTTTCATTGAGTTTCTTTTTTCTAAAGTGAAGAGTAATGTAAGTAGGTGTAATGGAATCACGAAAATTATATTTGGAACCGTCTGTACTAACTATGAGTATAGAGAAGCCCCTCATAGTAGCAATTTCAAGGCTCTACGCCGGTGAACTCAAAACACTTGCTTTTTCCATTAAACGGCAGAAGTCGAAGACATCTTAATATTTTATCTCCAACGCAACGACGTTTTATTATATCAGTATAAATAATAATGGTGAATATTCCTGTGCTTGTTCTTGAGATGTATCACTTCCAATGTTGGCCTTATTTAAAAACAATTCGGTTATTCCAACTTCCCACTGATCATTTGTAATAGTAGGAAGATTCACAATATTTGTAAATGGGGACAAAGTATTCTTTTCGTAAACAAGAACTGAATTGTTGCATAATAAGGTTACATAAAACTCCTCCATGTAGTTCATAGTTTAAAAGGTATTAGACAAATGAACTCAAAACACGATTGTAATAGTTTTTTATTTAATGTTAGCTCAAATGTACATTTTTATAAAGCAATACACTTAAAACTATTTTCGCCCTTCTGAATTGAAGATTTCTGCCCCAATTTTCGTTTTCCGTCTGGAATGACAACATCTTTAGTCTTAAGTTGGCTTCTAAGCAGGGTGTTATATGGAGAAATGGGTTTTCGAATTCTCGATTTTATATTAGGTTTTGTAGGTTGTCTGCTTATTTGGTGTGGTGTTGCTTCTTTATTTGTATTTAAGAATTTTTCAGGCGTCATAAATTCATCTTTTGAAATTACTAAGTCACTTGGTAATTTTTCTTTACTATTTTTGAATGTGCTGTCATCTAAGTCACTTTGCAATTGTTCGCTAGTATTTTGGAATATGCCGTCATTGTTCACGTTTTGGAGAGGGATTTCAGATTTTTCAATCTTAACTTTCCCACCTTCTACATCACATTTAGAAAGCCGCATTTCAGATATACGGTCAAAGTTGTGCTTAATTGGTTTTAATTTTCTGCTAAAATAAGTATTTAATTCTTGTTTAATTTTGATCCGTTCGTTATATTCTGAAAGCGACACATTGTTGAAATATAGTAACAGCTTTCTATTAATAAATTCCGCTGAATATTTTTCATCCACCATCGCGTCGTATGCGCTTGGGTACAACAAAATTATTTTATTTAGCTTCGGCTTAAATTTATTGAATATTGTCTAACAATTTTCCGATAAATCCGCTTAATAATGATGCTAAGATTATAGGTAAGAAGCCACCACCTTTCTGCACAAGAACCTTTCTTTTAGGCTTTATGGTTACGTTTGATCTCGAGATGAACGTAAGTTCTTTTTTATTCTTTTTTAAAACCTTCAAATCTTTATTTTTTAGGTTAGTGTTTCCAGCGTTAAAGATAATCTCAGTCAAAGTTGTAATCGTCAGCACAGTTGAGTATAGCTTTTCTTAATTTGCTATTTTTGGCTTTGAGGACATACAGCTGTGTTTGTGGTTCTTCAGTCGCTTTAAACTCTTTTTTAAGAACATTTTCTCCGGTGTCACAGAAGCAATAGCAAAAATTCGGGTTAATATGTTCGTTCTGTATCTCAGTAAATCATTTACGCTTTGTGTAAGGTCGATTAATAAATAACCGTAAGCTTTGTTATATTCTCAGAAGTTCAGATGAATTTTCAGGATGAATTTGCCTTGCTAAATGTTGAAACTGTAGGATATCTCTAAGATTTTTAAAAACAACTATATACGTTGCATTCAGTCAAATATCTCTTGTGTACGACGATTTGTGAAATATGTTTCGTGTTACTACAACGACAGAAAAATTCCTATGGTGTGACCCCTTTGTGAAAAGTTCACAAACCGTTTTGTTGAAAATTCCCATCACTAAGCCATCGAGTACGACGATAGTTGGTTCGTTGAGAACATTTTCCAAATTCTCTGGTATTCCATTGTTATATTCAATATGCGCAACATTATTTATATGAGGTTTCGCATCTTCTTCACCATAACACCAAATTATTCAATCAATTCCCATATTAATCAAGAAATCCTTATTGCAAATAAGATTTTTCAAAAATTTGTTTTGCCTGACCCTGATGATCCACTAATGAGCATGGCACATGGATGGTAAAACTGATAAAACATGTTGTCTTGTTAATTATAAACCAGAGAATACACTAGGACTTCATAGAATTCGTCTTTTTATAAATATTTATTTATTTAATCTTAAGTAATAACTTCAATGGCGTTGAGCTTTTTTCAAGATAAATAATATATAAATTGTTGAGAGCACATCTAAATTTAAAATCATTTCGATGATGTGGGAAGTTAATAAAATAATTGGGTAATTTTTTAAGAGAGATGATATGTCACCTAAGCAGGAATAGTCTATAACACCATCCCACCATTTTAAGCCATGAAAAAATTTAGCACAAATATGATTTTAATCCTTAGTTTTCTCATTTAATTCCTTTTCACCGAACGGTGGTCTAAATAAAAACTAGGTACCTATAACAGAACTTGTACTCATATATGTTAGCTCTTTAATAAAAATTTGTTTCTGATTTCCATGACAATACTACAAATCAACAAGAGCGAACGTAGTTACGCTGGACATGGTTTGATGAGTTGTTGATAAATACTGAACTGATTTTATATAATCTTTGAGTTTATATTCTCAAAGAACTCACGTCACTTTCAGTACTAGTTGTGTCGTCTCAGTAAATGGATCACATATCGCCAAGTGTTTAGAAAACTCCGCGTTTACCAAAAAGAAAGCAAGACCATCAATTAATATTTGGTTTGGAGTATTTCGTTGGTTTAGAAACTAAAATCAAATGTGGTTTTTCACCCTCAAGAAACTTTAAACCACTTTTATGGCTGCAAGATAATAAATATAATTTTATTGGTTTCACCCGTGACTTCATTTAATAACTTACAAGGAATACATAAACCTAAGATTGGATCAAATAGACTTTATAGAATCTGAGAGCATTCTAGATCATCCAATTCTAGACAACTTCGTGTGTAATTTTAAATATAAGCGAGTTGGATAATGCCTTTTGATTATTAATCAAAAAGGGCATAGAATAAAACTTGATGCTGAAACGTGGAGATTAATAACCCACGTTGGAATTTTTTTATCAACATTCTTATGCTGGAAAAAAAGCAAATCTCTTTCTTTTATTACAATCATTTTTTACCAAAGTGCGTGGAATTAAATAAGGCTGATGTTCAATTGGCTGATATGTCCATATCTATAGACCCTGATATTGAGATTCACTTGTTAAGATTATGTTTTGAATTTTCTCGGAAGATGTCAAACAAGATTAGGCAGGGTATTAAGATTCATAAGCTACATTTGAGAATGATAAAAAAATAAATGTGTAAAAATGAGTAAAATTCGAGTTGTTAATGAGATTCACAAACCAGCCAGAAAAAATGTGGTTCGAAGACGATTTATTCAAAAAGGAATTAATGATGCATGGCAAATAGATTTACTTGACTTAATTCCATTTCATAAGCTAAATAATGGCTATAAATACCCTTTGATTGGAATTGATGTATTTTCTAATTGTATTGATGTATTTTCCGACTGAAAACAGTGAAATATTGTTAAATAAACCCCTGTGGCCAGTAGGATCCTTAATTAAGGTATTTATCCCTAGAGATCGACCCCGTAATACCAATGCTGTAGGCCTGTCGCCTTCAAAAAACTAAATGTTTCTTCAGGCCCATTATGTCTTATTTATCAAAATGTTAGGGGCCTAAATTCAAAAATTCGGTCGACTTTTCTAAAGTCAGTAAGCACTGAGTTTTTCTGTTTTGCTTTCACTGAAACTTGGTTAAAACCTGATATACATTCGTCGGAACTATTCCATAATTCTTTCCATGTATTCAGAAATGACCGATTGAATCGCATTGGTGGCGGTGTATTAATTGCCATATCTGCGTCAGTCCCGTCCTATTCGATTGAATTTCCCACGTCTCCTGACGTCGAATTTATCGCCATTCGAGCGAGAATATCTAATAAACAGCTATTTATTACATGCTCCTACATTCCCCCAAATTCGGATATCTCCATATATAAG